>CAUYPK010047094.1:0-20234 GCA_963574355.1 Loris lydekkerianus | reverse complement strand
TTCTGCTTTCTCTCTCTTCTTTTCTGCCTCTTTTACTATCTGGGTTATCTCAAGAACTTTGTCTTCTACCTCTGAAATTCTTTCTTCTGCATGGTCTAACCTGTTGCTGATACTTTCCATTGCATCTTTAAGTTCCCTAATTGACTGTTTCAGTTCCTTCAGCTCTGCTAAATCCTTTCTATATTCTTCATATCGTTCATCTCTTATCTGATTCTGTTTTTGGATTTCCTTTTGGTTATTTTCCACTTTATTAGCAGTTCCTTCATTGGTTCCATCATTTCTTTCATTGTTTTCATCATGTGTATTCTAAATTCCATTTCTGTCATTCCTAACATTTCTTTATAGGTGGAATCCTCTGCAGTAGCTACCTCATGGTCCCTTGGCAGGATTGTTCTGGACTGGTTCTTCATGTTGCCTGGAGTTTTCTGCTGATTCTTCCTCATGGGTGATTTCTTTTATCTGTTTCCTTGCCCTAATTTTCCTTTCACTTCCTATTGCTCTTTAAGTTCTCATGCCTGTGGAATTTGCTTGGCGGGTTTAGACTGATTAAACACACGTGACCACTTGCTGGTTTTCCACTGTTTTAGTCCTCCTCATGGGGTCTAGAAGTCTCTTGCTGACTTCCTGTATCCTCAAAGGGACAATTATAGGCAGATCCCACCATCCAGAAATGCCTGGAAACCTATCTCCCCAGATTCATGGTGCCCAGATGCAAGGAAGCTGTTACTCGGCCGCCATCTTGCTCTGCCCCTCCTACACATACTTTTTATATATATATACATCCCCCCTCTTAAATTTTCATGACACATTGGGGTGAGGGGGCTAACTCACTGGAAATAACAGTAAAAAAAATAACAAAGTTAAAACCTTCCCTTTCAAAAATATTTCTGTACATTTCCTCCTCTCTTCCATTCTCCCTTCTCTCCCTTTGTTCCTTCCTTCTTTCCCCATCCTAGACAGTTCTCATGCAAAACTTTCCTTTTGCCTTAGGCAAAGTGCCTTATTTCTCCCCCTTGATGATCCTCCATCAATCTTATTTCCAGGTTCATCTCCTTAGATGGTAAGATGCATTTTAGTGGAGAAGAATTGAAGAGGGAGCAGCTGTTCTCCAGAGAGCAGAGGCAGCACAAAACAGAGAGTAGGCTGCTGCCTCGTGGGTATGATTTACAGGCTCACCAAAGACTTCACATAGTTTACATACTTCCAAGAGTTCTATTAGGAAGAGATGGATGAACACCGATGAGGAACATGGGAGAATAGAAAAGTCATTCCCTCTATCACAACTTTGTCCAGACCTAGAGGAGTCCTGCCTGAGATAATATAGAACTTTCCCTATTCTATTGCCCAATATCATGTGGTGGACTGACATGTTTACAGTGATCTCCAGTCTGAAGATTTCTTCATTTGTCTGAAGTGACAGTCTATCTTGAATAGTTTTCAGTAAATGGTGGAATCTATTTTATTAACATGATTTTATCTCTTCCCAATTAACATGGTGGCTTGGCCTAAAAGTTCCCTTCTAAATCTATGTGGTTATACACTTGAAGTGTTAGATTAATAACAAATTACGTTTATTTGTCCATCTGCTAGGGGACACCTTTACTTTCTCAACCAGCTACTCTATGAGGATATCTACATTGCATTGGTGCTCTGATAAACAGCAATATGTTTTATCAAAAACCATTTCTAGTAATTCATTAGAAACTTTTGCTTCACTGTCCTTGAGAAACCTGAATTTTATCAATCTTTCCTTAAGTCAGACCACTGGACCTAATAGGCCTCCCAGACTGATTTGAGAACATGAGATGTTCTTTCAACATGTAGTCTGTTCCTGCTTTATTACATAAGGGCACCTTGCATGGATTCTTTGATGCAATGGACTCATAATTTCAACATTTCTAAAGGGAGGAAGATTTGGGGTTTAGAGCATTTCATCTGAAGATTCTGATGAACTCTTTTTAGATATTCATTTAGAACAATGAAAAATTTTACATTTCCTGAAAAGATAAATTGTGCACAACAAGGCTTCACTGCAAGAACAATTACTAAAAATTACAAATTCATAGATGAACTTTATTAGCTGATTTTTGAGTCCATCAGACCACAAGCAAATATCACAAATCAGAATTTTAGAGTTCCAGTGCAGGTCTGCCTCTACTTGGTCACTAAAAAAAGGAAGATGTCTCTATGGGTAAATTTTAAAAACAGAATGAGACACAAAAATTTATAGAAAAATTTTAAAAAGAGAATGACTAATACTAAAATGTTAAGGCCATCAACAATGTATGAGAGATAGAAATGGATAATGGGAAGAATGTTTGAATTAAAGTAAGAGAGACCAAAAGAAGAGGTAATAATGATCTAACCTTGCTGCCAGTAAGGTTTCTGTCGTGAAAGCCCTCTCACTAGCTTTCAAACTGTTTTTAGTTATAATATTGCTAAACATGAGCACAGGTGAAATGAACATGTGGGGGCAAAGAAAAAAAATGTGAGGATTAAAGATGAGATAGAGACATTGAGTGGGTCTTAAAGATTTATGTTAGTGGGTTTGGGTGGACCCTGCCACTTCTGTTGCTGCTGTTGCTGGCGAAAGTTGTGGTGGTGATGAAGGTGGTGTTGGTGATAATAATAATGATGGCTAATGTTTTTTTATGGTTCAGGAGCTCTCCTCCTTTAGTTCTCATAAGTACTCACTAGTGCAGGGCAAGTATTGTCAGATTTTAAAGCTAGAGAAACAGGCTTGTAGAGGTTTACACATTAACATACAGTAGAGCCAAATCTCCGACTCAGACGGGCTGTCCCCAGAGGTCACACACTGAATGCCACAGTAGTCTTTACATTAATGTAACACCTTGTGTTCTGTTTTAAACTCATCAAGAACAGATACCATCCAAATTCAATTCTAAGCAGTTCAGTGCTAAGGGACTTCAGAAGGTAATGAATGGAAAACTTTGCACAGATCCTGAGGTTAATGGTTAGGAGGCAGGACTCCAACCACAACTTTATTAGTCAGGCAACAATTTCATTAAGTAGACAAGCAAATATCAAAGAGGCTAAGAACTAGCTGATGTATTTTAAAAGGGCAAAAACTGGCTTCCCTGTAGATTTAATTAAGACAAAAATAAGGTGTTATGTGAAATCAGAAGATTTTTTCATTGAGATGACTGTCTACATGCATGTGTGCAAATTCCAGATTGTCACCAGGTTCTCATGGTCTGTCCTCCCTCTGCTCCCCACCTGTTGCATTGTGGATATGCTGTATAGTGGGTAAATCTGTGGTACTTAGAGCAGAACCTTGGGAATCATTTATCCATCAGCAACTAAGTCCTTATCTCTCACGATGATTCCAGTTTTTCTTGCATTATTCAGGCTCAGTGAGTTAACTCCAAACTGAGTGCTTCTAGGGAAAAAAGGAGATAGAAATAAAAAAAACCCCAAAAACCTTTACTCACAGCTGATTTCTGGAACAAGGTGATTTTCCTAGATTAAATAAAAATATACAGCTTTGTCCTCTCCTCTGTTACTTAAATCTGGACAACACAAAGGATAAATGATGCTAATCAAAACTCAGAAAGGGGCAAACTGTTTTCTCATCTTTTGGTACTCTAATCTCCTTAGGAGATCATCTCTCTCCAAAAGAATCCTAACTTGTACAAATAGTATTATACAAAATAATGTGTAAGTCTAAACATATAATAGGGGCTCCCATTGTGTCAGGAACTGAGCTAAGGATTTGACTAGTATTGTCTTGTTTAATCCTCACAACAAACCTAGGGTTGAATGGGAGGCATTGTTGTCTTCTGTTTGGTACAGATTCATTAGCTAGGGTTCAGAAAGGTTAAGCAGTTTGCCTAGCAACACACAGTTGGTAAGTGCTAAGACCAGGATTGAAATCCCTTGACTGCCTCGCTCTGCTCTCTGCTGTTACTCACAGTTAGAATTCAAAGAGAACCATTCTAGCTGATGAACTGCCACACCTACCTTCAGCATTTTACAAGAGCTGTGGAAGTACACGTGTTGGTTACACATCAGTTGGATGAACTTGCAAATTACTGGTCTTCTTAAAGCTCCAGTTTTCTCATCTGCTAAATCGGAATCATAATGACTACCTCACAAATTCTTCTGGGATTAAGGGCAACATCATTTCCTCAATGTCTTACCTAAACATGCTTTTCTATTTTATTCTGTGATCAATGTCTTATGTCTTGGCACCTATGCAGGATGCCAGCTCCTGAACATGATTATTCTTTTTCAGAGCACTAATAATTATACATTTGTAATACATGATGGGAGATTTTGAATTGTAAAATACAAAGACCTTCTATAGCTCCTGATATCTCAGTAATAGTCTTTCACATCTGTAATACAGTACTTACAATGGGACTTGTAACCACATGGTCTGAAAAAAGTTTCTTCTTTAAATAAGTTTGAGAAATACAGCATTCTCTGGGATGCTTCTATACACATTAACTCATTAAAGGCTCTGATAAGTCCTGCACTTATAGAAATACATGCATATGGAGTATTTGTCTATAGAACACGTATTTTTCACATTTTTTTGAGCAACATCAAAGACATGTTTTAGTTTGGAGGAATATGGCTTAGCACCATAAAGCATTTTATGTTATTTATTACTTACTAGTTAATTTCTTATAACAACCCTGCCAAGTAGAAAGGGCAGGCATTACCATGGGACAGAGACCCTACAGAGCCTTGGGGAAGTTAAAGAGTTGGCTGACAGCAATGCAGAAGACTGAAACTGGACCCACACCTTTCACCATTAAACAAGATAGACTCTCACTGGATTAAAGATTTAAACTTGTTTTCTAAAATTATGATACCTAACAAATGCATTAATATAATCATCTATCTGATAGAGTTACTGAGCTGTGCTTTTATAATAACTTTCTCTAAAGTTTCAAATTTATTTTTCAGTGTAGATCATCTTATCTTCAGTGAATAACAACAATTAATTATTTTGTTTTGGAAATGCTTATGTCTGATTTTCTTTCACCATACATTTTAGAAGTCAGGAATGGAATTTAAAATAGAAACAATGATAGCTGGCATGCTTCTTATACTTGAGATTTACTCAAATCCTTTATTTTTTAAAACTACATTTGGTTACATAATTTATATTCCCCATGTTTTTAAGCTACCTTGTATAAAGTTAAAAATTTATTTATATTTATAATATACTATGGGGGTATAACTTTTCATCATAAATCAGTTTTCAATATATATAAATGCACCTTTCTCATTTACTGAAATGGTCATGTGCCTTGCTAACTTTAGTTAATATGTGAATCAATCAGTAGGTTTCCTAAAGTTCAGATATCCTGGAATTTCTGAGAGAATACACATACCTCAAATGTAGTTTTCTTTCTTTCTTTCTTTCTTTCTCTCTCTCTCTCTCTCTTCTTTCTTTCTTTCTTTCTTTCTTTCTTTCTTTCTTTCTTTCTTTCTTTCCTTCCTCCCTCCCTTCCTTCCTTCTTCCCTCCCTTCCTTCCTCCCTCCCTCTCTCTCTGTTTCTTTATCTCTCTCTCTTTCCTTTTCATTCTTTCTTTTTGAAACAGACTCTAGCTTTGTCACCCAGGCTACAGTGAAGTGGCATCATCATAGCACACAGCAATCTCAGACTCCTGGAGTCAAGTGATCCTCCTTCCTCCACCTCCTGAGAAACTAAGGTTACAGGTGCTAATTTTTTTCTCTTTCATAGAAATGGGAGCATCTTTCCTCAGGGCCTTGGCAGTTATACACATGCTTTCTGTTTTATGGATTTCTTTGTTCTGGATAGTTCGTACAATGAAATCACACAACATGTGGCTTTGACTCTGATTTAACATGTTTGCTGGATTTTCTCAAGAAAACATGGTCATGCAGGTGGTTAGCTGGAGAATGTCTGCTGTCCTATATTATCTCAATGTTGGCCATGGTGGAATGGTCTCAGGTACAGTTCTCAGAGCTGTCTTAAGTGCCCCAGATTTACTCCCTGTGGCTGCCCATCCTCTGATAGGCCAGCCTGCTGCCCACATGTGGCTATCAGAGTTCCAAGTGAGACAGGAGACAACCCTCCCTTCCCATCCCCCACCATGGCCATGCAGTCATTGTGAAGAACAGCTGGTGTTCAGCTGGCTGCGTACTGATTGACCAAAGCTAGTCTCATGTTCAAGGAGTGGAGAAAATAGCCACCTAGTGAGTGCAGCCACCCTGTCATATTAGAATGTAAATGGGAAAGGGAAGGATCTATAGATGTTTTTCAATCTACTACAGTCTGGGATCAAGAACATTTAATATGAGAGAAATTGGAGACAGGGAGTAGAGAATTACTTGAAGGAGTACTGCTCAAAAGGGAGGGGGATAAATGACTCAAGAAATATATAAGAGATACAATACATGTGTACATTGCTAAGGGAAATTTTCAGAAAGCGCATGACAGACAATAACAAAAGATAGGTTATTGAGAAAAAAAGACAGATCCAGTTTTATTGTCTAATGAAAGGAATCATGGAGAATTCATTCACTGTGCTAGGAGAGAAGGATGAAATTCTAAGCAAGAGACACAGAATATGTGATAAATGCAATGCTGCCATTCTGAAGGGAATTTTTTTTTTCAAAACAGAGTCTCACCCTGTCACCCTCAGTAGACTCCCGTGGCATCACAGCTCTCAGCAACCTCCAACTCTTGGATACAGGTGATTCTCTTGCCTCAGACTCCCAAGTAGCTTGGTCTATAGGCACCCACCACAACGCCCTGCTATTTTTTGTTGGAGTTTGGCCAGGGCCGGGTTCAAACCAACCACCCTCAGTATATGGGGCTTGAGCTCTACCCACTGAGCCACAGGTGCCACCTTGAAGGTAATCTTTAGAAATCTTTGCTTTTCTTATGAAAATTACAGTATACCATCACTTGACTATGATAGAGAGAGAGGTTATGTTGGCAGTTTGAGATTAGAAAAGATGATACAAAGTATTCATCGAAGGAACAAGAAATTAAATAGTTCAGAAAATGTAGTATAATTTCTGAAAAATCATAAAAGTTCACTGGAATTTAGTGGCAATGAATTTTATATAAGTTAATTTCCCTTTGTGTTATTCTCCATTGTTGGTTATATGGGTAGATTGGATAAGTAAGACAGAATATAAGATATAGCTATAATTTTTTTTTCCTATGGTGTGGACTAGGAACTAGGGGAAAAAAAAGAAACACAATCAGATGTTTTTACTGGGAGTGGTCATAATGCTGGCTCTTAGAAGGTTTGAGTAAGGAGGAAAGAGAGCCTATAGGAGGGTGATGGAGAAAAAAAGAGATCAATGAAGTGAAGCTCATGACATCAAAAATGATGTACTGATCTGGGAATAGCCAGTGAGAGAAGAAGAGGATGCTTAGAAAAATAAATAGAAGTTCGTTCACAGTTATTGGTAATAATCTCTAGGGAATTAGCAAGGGGAGAGGGTTAAGTGAGTGAGGTGTGACTATTGGAAGAAAGAAGACTGTAGAACTGAGAGGGCAAAGGCATTGGACAGATGATCTGTGACACCACAGTCAACCAAGAACAATGACAGGAGTTTAGGGTGGTGTTCCAGTGGTTCAGGAGTTGAGGAGAGGGATGACTTGGGGTCAGCAGATTACTTCCACAAGAACAATGATGAATGCTATTGGTCAGTGACACTTGTTCTGAAGCTGGTGTGATGGAGATTTATCTGAGAGTCATCCTGAGGATCAAAGAGAATGTTCCCACCTTCAGGCCTGGGAGCACAACAGGGTGCAGGAAAGGAAGATTCCACTACTTGAGACAGTTGAAAGAGAACCAAAGACTTCAGAGTGGAGCAAAGAACATGAAGTGAATTTTTACATCAGAGACAGAGGATACAAAAAACTCACCACTAAGCTGCTCTGATGTTCACCATGTGGGTTAAAAGGGTCTTGGAGTTGGGGAAGAGTGAGAGCAAGGGTCAGAAGAATGAAAGGTACAGGGTCAGAAGAATGAAAGGTACAGGGCCAGACTGTCCTGCTTAAACCTGGGGAAGGGGTTCTTTTCCTGGTGACTGACAATAACAACAAAGTACATCATGCACAGCAGAATCATCATAATATGCATTAAAATATTGTGATGATTTTCCATTATTGAGACACAAAACAGAAGTGCATTCAAAGGTTTGAAATGAAATTCAGAAAAGATAGGTAAAATTTAAATACAACCTTAACAAGTACAAAATGTGTTTAGTAAATAAAACATGGTCCTTTGGAATACTCAATTTCTTTCTCAGAAAATAGGTTACAATAATGTTTCTAAAATGCCAGTTTGTCTCAACCTCTATAGTTTTCTGAAGTGACTTCATAATCTTTGTCATATTCCTCCAAACTAATTCTTAATGTTCTAAATATTCTTACAGAGCACTTTCTAACCTTCTGAGAGAGTGATCATACATCACATTCTCTACAAGAAGTCCACTTATTCCCATCAAACTTACAAGCCATTTGTGTTCCACTACAGCTGGGCAGGAACCTATGCAAATTAGAAGACATCAATGAAATTATTAATTCCAACTGAAACTATTTTTAGAATATTCTTTCTCCCTCTAATTGGGATTGGTCTTATTGGGAACACAATACTTCTCATGGTACACATTGCAATGTTAGTTCAGCGCCATATGAAGAAGCCTATAGATTTGATATTCACCCACCTAACTTTAGCTAATGCCGTGACAATTATTTTCATTGGAATGCCAGAAATAATAAACTCTCTTGAAACAAGAAATTTCATGGATGACATTGGCTGTAAGGTAGTACTCTACATGTACAGAGTCACCCGAGGTCTTTCCCTCTGTACAACATCCTTTCTGAGTATATTTCAGGCCATTAGTATCACTCCCAGAAACTCTAGGTGGGCATGGCTCAGACCCAAGGTCTCCACGTGCATCTTGCCTGCATTCTTTTTCTACTGGATCATCAACATGCTGATCTACATCCGGATCATCATAAGCTCTTGGGCTCCCTACAACTCCAGCAGCGTTTGACAACCATATAATCTTGGATATTGTATTGGGAGAGACTCTGGAATGGAGGCAGCTGTCTTTGTAGGGGCCATGATTGTGCGGGATTTCTTGTGTGTGTTCCTCATGATCTGCACCAGTATATATATTGCACTTCATCTCATCACACACCACAGGAGAGTCCATTGTATTCACAGGACCAGCAATGGCAAAGGGCCCTCTCCTGAGACAAGGCCACCTATGTTACCCTGGTGCTGGTGAGCTGCTTTGTTTTCTTTTACTGGACAAACTGCTGCCTTACCATTTATGTAACTTATGTACGTGATGTACCAAGAATGGAAAACTTAACTATGTTTATTTCCTGTTTTTATCCAGTAATTTTTCCTTTAGTAATTATCAAAAATAACAAAAGTCTATCTGTTCTGAACCAGGTCTTTCTAAAGAAGAGCAAGTCCTCTCCACAAACTATTTTCAGCAAGGGATGAAACAATGTCACACACTTCTCTGCAACAAAGGGCATATGATGAGAATTTCCCATCCCATAATTTTAGCAAGGTAGTATTCTGAAAGGGAATGCATAATTTTTACTTTGCAGGTATCTGCCAACTATTGGCTTAGTGAATGTGCTGAGGTAAATGGCCAGGCTCATAGAAGAAAGCAGAGACACTGTTTCACATGGCCGGAGCACTTCTCTTATGATCCTACAATGATTTTCAAAAGTTTATATGGATGGTTATTGCAATACCCCTATTTTTATGAGATTCTCCCTAATGTGACGTGTCCATCAATTCACTGGCAGTAAGAATACTTGGTGGATGATACTAGATACATCTTTCAATAGATCAAAGGATTTTACATCTTCCCTGTTGTATACAGTAGTCTGAAATCAAAGCCTGGGTTTACAACATGTTGCTAATTACATAGGGTTTAACAGTAGAATGCTATGAAGTATAAATAGAACCATGCTCCTCTCCCCCCATGCATAATAATCAGGATTCCCAAACCACAAATGTATTATTCATCCTCATATAGTATATAAAATCCACATTACACTTTCTATAGGTATAGTTACATATAAATTTTTTCATCATAAGATATATTTTTTGAATTTCTGTTCTGTTTTGAAGATTTTTTTGTGTGAATATCACATTTTTTTAATCTCTGTACCTATTATTTTATGAAGAAATATTTGGCAATTTTCCCATAATAGCACCAAAACTATGATATTTGAGAAAACTGAAAAATTATACTTGAAACAGCTAGTGTTCTAAATAAAATATTTAAAATACTTTTTCATTAACAACTATGACCAGAACACTGCTCAGTGACTTTCTGAAGAGGAAAAGAAAGTGGAGCTCTTCTCATGCATTTGCAAATCTTAGAACCAGATGATGATGGTTCACAGGTCCTTGTAAAACAGAAATGGCGAGTTAAGCCATAGGACAGAAAATGATCCATAGTGTGAAAAAAATCAACTATATTCCTTTTACAATGTACCAACTAAAATAAGGTCCATCTAAGGTTCAAACTAAAGAGGAAAACACTAAAATAAGCAAATATTAATTTCAAAAAAGATAAGTTAACTATATGTAAATCATCAAACAACAACTGTACTAGTGATGGAGTGTGTACTACAACAATGATAAAAGGTTAAGTTAACTGTGAAGTAATATCAGCTGTGAAATTTTTGTACAGTTATTTAGTATGATAATTCCAAATTATTTGAATTTGTAAACAGAAGTTATCATATTAATGATTTTAATGTGAGATTAAGCACAGTTCTCTCAATATTTGATACAGCTATGAGGAAAACTACATAATAGAATGCAAAATAAAAATTAATATTGTTATTGAAAGTACATATTAAAATCATATTTTCAACTCCGGGTTACAAAAAACACATTTGTTCATTTGTAATTTTAGAACATTTAAAACCTTAGAATCTTTATAAAATCAACCTGAGTGAGGAGGGTATAATCATTTTTAAATGTGTGTGTCAAACTATCCTTGCACCCCTAGAATGAAACTGACTTTATCATGGGGAATTTTTTTTTTGATGTGTCATTTAAGTAGATTTGCTGGTATTATGTTGAGAAGTTTTGTGTGTATATTCACAATGGATATTAGTCTATAGTTTTCTTTTTTTATTATATCCTTTCCTGGCATGGGTATCAGTGTATACTCACTTCACGAAAGGATTCCCTCTTCTTTATGTTGTGGATCAATTTCAGTAGGACAGTTACCAGTTCTCTGCAGGTCTAATAGAATTTGGCTGTGAACACATCTGGTTATGGGCTTTATTTGTTGTTAGTAGACGTCTTATTACTGATTCAATCTTGCCACTAGACATTGGTTTGTTCAAAATTTCAATTTCTTTCTCATTCTGACTTGGGAGGTTGTGTATTTCCCAATGTTTATCCATTTTCTCTAGATTTTCTAATTTGTGTGCAAAGAGATGTTCATTGTTCTCTGAGATTTTGTATTTCTGTGTCTCCTTTGTCATTTCTTTTTTTTTTTTTTTTTTTTAATTTCCTATTGAGTTTACATGGGTCACTACAAAAACATTGAAACAGAGCTGTGATCTATTATTTTCCTTCCAAGAAACACAGTCAATTGCCTCATTTCCGATTCACTCATGCAAGTTGCAACTTGCTCGGATTCTAGGTGTTGCTGGGAGGGCTTCATTCATTTCCATCTATGCACACTTTACATTTCTTGATTTCTGTGTATCTCAAAACATTCATGATGACACATATTTTTGAATCTTTTCTCTCCTTTTCTTGGTTACCCTATCTGGTGATCTGTCAATTTAACTTATCTTTTCAAAGTACCAACATTTTGATTCTTTCATCCTTTGCATAGTTTTTTATTTGTTTCAATTTCCTTTAGTTCTGTTGTCATCTTTGTTATTTCTTGTATTTTGCTAGCTTTGAGTTTTGTTTTTGTTTGTTTTATTTTTTCTTGGTTTCTTGGGGGGAGGTGGTGACTGTACATTGTTATTTTCTGACCTACTGTCTTCTTTATGTAGACATTGAGTGCTTTGAACTTCCCTCTCAGCACTGTTTTTCTGTATCCCACAGATTTTGGTAGGTAGTGTCATCAAGGTGATTCAATTAAAAAAATGTTTTGATTCTCATCTTGATTTCATTGTTGATCCAAAAATCATTCTCCAGCAGGCTGTTTAACTTCCAGGTGTTTGTGTAGTTCTGAGAGTGCCTCTTAGAATTGATATTTAATTTGAACTCACTGTGATGTGAGAAGAACCATGGTGTGATTTTATTTATTTTAATTTTCAAAGATGTATTATTTTGTGCCCTACTATATACTGTATCTTGAAAAATGTTCCATGTGCTGATGAGAAGAATGTATATTTTGAAGTTTTGGCATACAATGTTTTATGAAAGTCCATTAGGTCCATTTGTCTGCACATCTCATTTACAATCAGTGTTACGTTGTTGATTTTCTGCCTTATCTACCTCTTTGTGTCTGTCAATAGATTTGGAAGTATGCCACTGTTATTAAGTTGCTGCTTATTTCATTGCATATATCTAGTAGTATCTGTTATATGAATCTGTGAATTGTGGTGTTAGGTGCATATATATTTAGAATTATTAGATTTTCTTGTTGAATTCATCCTTATTACATAATAACTATCTTTGTCTTTTTAATATTGTTGTTGATGTAATATCTGTTTTATCTTATATAAGAACAACTATCCCGATCTTTTAAAATTTCCACTTGTATAGAACATTTTTTCCTAACCATTTCACTCCAATCTATGAGACTCTACAAATTGAATGAGTTTCTGGAAGACAATATATGCTTAGATTGTGTTGTTTTTTTTTCTTTCAACTGTTCTGCTGATCTATATTTTTTAAATGGGTGCATTTAGACCATTTATATTTAATTTTAATATTGATAGTCATAATGATGATTGTTACCAGTTACTTTGTATTCTCCACTGTATTACTGTTTTCTAGAACATCAGTGCTTATATTTCCAGAGTTCTTATAGTAGTCAACATCAGCTGTTCTTTCTGGTGTTTAATATACTTTTGAGAATTTCTGGTGTTTAAAATACTTTAGAGCATTTCTTGTAGGCCATGTCTAGGGGTAATATATATCTTATTGTTTGCTTGTCTGTGAAAGCCTTTTTTATCATTAATTGATGAAACTTAGCTTTGTGAGATATTCTCCTTAAAACTAAAGATGGGATCTCAATTCATTCTGGCTTATAAGGTTTCTGATGAGACTTCTCTTAGATTGATTGGGTACATAAGATGTTTATACCTCCCACTTTCAGCATGGACAATGGCCTCTGTCCTCTGGGGCACAAAAGCACCAGGATTCATAGTTTCCCACAGGCCCAGATGTAGCAAGGGTGATGGAGGCAGATCAGCTCACTGAGTTCATGGCTACCAGCCTGACTGTGTGCTGTGGCTGAAGTGCTCTGCTGGGGCAGGTGTATTTCTGCCAGGGACATGCCTATAAGGAGATACAGCTATTCCCAAAAGGGACAGACAGATTGGTGAGAGAACTACAAGCCCTTCTGTCCCTCACTGCAGGTAATACTTTTTTCTTGAATATAGCTAGTGGCATCAGTGGGGCAAGTGGACGAGAGAGTTTCATTTGCATGACCTACACAGGTCCCAAGTGTTACCATTGAGTTCTGGCAGAAATTACAATGTGGGAATGCCACCCATAGCCCCAAATATGCAGTGCTCAGGTTTGCTGCTCTCTGTATCCCCAGCACCAGAGCACCATTGAGAGGGCAGAGTGGGTTTCTGCACTTCACTCACATGTTTTCATCAAAAGGAATAACAGGAAGTGATAACAGAAAGATTTTGGGAAGCATTACAAATACATGGTAATTAAATAAAATTCTTAAACAGTCAGTGGATAAATGGTCTGAATCTGGATTAATACATTAATTTAATTAAACAAGCTAAGCATAATAGCTTATGTCTATAATCCTAACACATTGGGAGACCAAGGCAAGAGAATTGCTTCAGGCCAGGACCTTGACACCATCCTGGACAATACAAAAAGACCCCATTCCTGTAAAATACGAAAAGCATTAACTTGGAGTAGTGGTGCAAGCCAAATGGTTCTAGCTACTAAGGAGTCTGAGCCAGGAGGACATGGCTTGGGATAGCAGTAAGCTGTAATCACACAATCGCACACTAGCCATTCAACAAAATCAGACTGTTTCAAAAAATAAATGAAAACAAAGTAAAAATGTAGCAATAAAGAAATCACAATCAAAATTAGAAACTAGTTTGATAGGAAAGAAAATAAAGATACAACATACCAAAACTTATGGGATGCACCTAATACAGTGCTTACAGGTAAATTTAAAGCTACAAATGCCTTTATTTTGTCAAGTGAGAATTACATTAGAAAAATAGAGATTAAGGCAACTTAAGGCGGTTATCCCTTCATAAAAATATATTTAAAAAGCAGTAATTGTTGGATAAATTTGTCAGGATTATAGAAAATAGTCAAAGTTGTAGAAAAAATGCTAAAATAAGAAACGGGAATCTTGAAATCAGTAGGGAACCTTTGCAATACTTTCCCATGCCCTGACCAACTCACACCCTTTGTGGAAGCAATCTTCAATTGATGGTGGTCCGCATTCACAGTATGGGACCTTAGTCCCTGATTCCAAGGAGAGCAGAGTATATCCATTTCACAAATCTTGGGTTATGCCTATTGTAACTTGTTTGGGGGGTAACCCAAAGGGCTGATGCAAGATGTTCAGCTTTCATTTACCTAACTTGGAACCCAGACTGAAAAGCAGTGACATTGAAAAAACTTTGCAAAGCAAACTATCATTCTACAGATTCCTGGGACAAAATAGTATGTTGTAAACATAGAATTAGATTGCTTAATGCCCAGGAAAAAATTATTCAAAGGACATTCTTTTGGCAATGAGGACATTCAAAAGCACCTTTTCCATGTGTACAGGAAAAATTACCAAAAAAAAAATCACATCATGCCCAGGACAGTACACATAATCAGAAAAGAGCAGAGAAGATCCTAAATTTTTACCTGAGGCAGATCCCTAGGTTCACTGAAAGCCTGACTGTATTCAAGTGCCATATCCCAGAGTTAATACCAGAAGAATGAAAGAAGTGTTTACTGTAATTTATTTATATACTTGCCGAAGGCATAAAACTTCTGACAAAACATTAGATAAACATGAGCTTAAAAAGAGGACACAACAGTCACACACTAAGAAGAATACAGGGTTTTTAAAATATAGCTCGGGGAAAGGATCTAAACAAATCAACAATTACAGTCATCGAAAAAAACAAGAAAACAGCTCAGCAAACCTAGGGAGAGAATATAA
Organism: Loris lydekkerianus; assembly: GCA_963574355.1. Classification (NCBI taxonomy): domain Eukaryota; kingdom Metazoa; phylum Chordata; class Mammalia; order Primates; family Lorisidae; genus Loris; species Loris lydekkerianus. Next base: position 4,886 of record CAUYPK010047094.1, on the reverse strand, counting down.
TTTAAATTAATAAGTCACCACATTATAGCATTCAAGTACTTATTTTTTGACAAAAAAGGCATGAAAATAAATAACTTCTATCCCATTCACAGGATAAAAATACATGAACAGACATATGAGCTGTGCCAGTCATTTGACCTATGGAATAAAATCTTCAAAACAAAGATCAAAAATATGAAGTAAAACATGCACAAATAATTGTAGAACATTGGTAAAATAATGCATGAATAAGATGAGAACATCAATAGAGTCAGAAAATGTAAATTGCAAACCTAACAGAAATTCTGGAGCTAAAAAGTGTAATGTAACAGAAATAAAAAATGTCCTCGAGGGTTTCAATAGCACATGTGAGTGATAGAAAACAGAATCAAACTTGAAGGCAACAGATTGAAATTATCATATCTAAGGAGCAAAAAGAAAAAAATAAGAAAGGGAACAGAGCCTAAGGGAATTTTAAGAAATATTATTAATATCAAAAGACCAATATATGTTTCATGGGACTCTAAGGAGGAAAACCTAAAGGAAAATTGTCCTAAGATTATGGAAAGAAATAATGGCTGAAAACAATGCAAATTTGAAGCAATCTATAAATCTAAAAATTTCTGCATTCTCCAAGAAGAATAAATCCAAAGCAACCCACACTGAGATACACTATAATCACACTGTTTTTTAAACTTACTTTTTGATGCAGAGTCTCATTTTGTTGTCCTCAGTAGAGGGCCATGGTATGACAGGTCACAACAACTTCAAACTCTGGACCTCAAGCGATTCTCTTATCTCAGCCTTGAGTAGCTGGGACTAAAGGTGGGTGCCAGAACATGCATCTGTTTTTAGAGATGGGGTCTTGCTCTTATTTAGGCCAGTGTTGAACCTGTGAACTCAGGCAATACAACAGGCTTGGCCTCCCAGAGTGCTAAGATAACAGGTGTAAGCCACCACATCCAGCCTTATAATCAAACTGTTGAAGGACAAGGACAAAGGGAGAATCGTGAAAGCAGTAAAGTAGAGTGATTTGTCATGTACAAGTCATCTTCAATGAGATTATCACTAGATTTCTCAGTAGCAATCTTGGAGGCCAGAAAGAAGTAGGGTGATATATTTAAAGGAACAAAAATAAAATTTCTGGGGCAGAGCAAGATGTTGCGCTAGCAATAAGCCCCTACTAGTCTACTCCCAGCAAGTCAAGGGGGAAAGAAAGCCCCAGATTATCTCCAGAGGGGGAAACCTACCTGGGGTCATCACTCTGGAGGCATGCTGATAGACTACAGGAGCCATCAAGGACATCAGAAGCTGAGGACAGCCAGAAAAGAAGGTAAGTATATGGGAATGGGCAGGGCCAGCTAGCCAACCCTCACACAGAGGATTGGAGAAGGGAAGGCTATAGGTTTCTGATCTAGTGCTGCATTGCATTGGAATTGCTGTGGAGGTCTTAGATGAGTGGGTGAACTTGGTATTGAGAGACAGGTTTGAATCCCTGGTGGACTGGATCTCCCACCTGCTTTGCTGCTAGCTGGGTTGCCATTGTGGAAAGGTCCTGTAGGAAAAACTGTCTGCAGGGTCTGAGTACACAGTGGGCTCTAATGTACCTGACAAGCTTGGGCATTCACTTTTGGGGTAAACTGAGTGGCTCTCATAACCCCAGGAATTGTCTGGGAGCACTGTGAGATGTGCCTACTAAGGCTTCTGGCCAGAGCTTTAAGACCCCAACCCCACGGGGATTGAATGCTGAAGACAAACAGGCCCAAACAGAGCAACTAAGTCAGGAAGAAAAGACCTGATCTCATTGGCAGCAACAGTGGTTTCCAGCATGTGTTCTTTGTCTCCTTATACCACAGCACCACCTGGTGTCCAGTTTATTTACTTTCCCGTTTTTTCTTTTTGGTTTTGATTTTTTGTTGTTTTGTTTGGGTGATTGTTTTTTAATTTTTTATTTCATTTTGTTTGGTTGATTGTATTTTTACCCTTTTCATTTTATTCTCTTTTATTTATCTTCTTTTTTCCTCTGTCAGGTGAGATTCATCTACTTTGCTTATTTTTCCCACATGAATTTTTCATACAACTTAAGATATCCCTTTGTTTTCCTTTGTCATATAATTGTATTTTTAATTTTCTTTACCTTTTTATTTGGTTTTCTTTGAGTGCTAGGGTGTCACAGCATTGGTCTGGCTGGGAGGTCACAATAGTGTTCTGGCTCCAGGTGTCACAGGCTCATGATCCAGGATGTCTTTCTCACATTGGCCTTTAGAAAGTCAGTACTGGCAGGTCCCCCCCTGCAACATACTGCTGAATTTTACTTTATTTTATTTGTTTTTATTTGCTTTATTATTTCTCTTTATTTTACTTTATTTTATTTTTTATTTCTCTTCTTGAAATTGGTGGAGGTGGGGTCTGATTTTACACAAACTGGTAAAGAGCTCGAGATTTCTAAGGACCCACCTTGCCCAGTAATGCAAAGTCCTGGAGTTGCAGGTATGGCGTAGCATCCAGCCAATCAAAACTATTTCTCCTGTCATTCTGTTTCTAGCCTTCTTTCTTTTCTCCATTTCTCCAATTCCTTTATTTTACCACCCCCTTTTTTCTCTTTCTTTCTTTCTTTCTTTCTTTCTTTCTTTCTTTCTTTCTTTCTTTCTTCCTCTTTCTCTCTTTTTCCTTTCTCTCCTCACTATTTAATCTCTTCTTCCTTTTGGTCTTATAACAAGAAGACACTTCAACACCTAAGCTCTGAGACAAGGCAATTCAAAGTGAAAGAGGCAGTGAGAAGGATAAAGCAGGAGAAGGAAGTTGACGAGAAGAAAACACACAGAAGGAGGGACCAACAGAAAAATTTTGGCACCTTGAAAAGCCACAACAGAGCAACCCCACCCACACAAAGAATGATGAAACAGCTATAGCAGAGGACTCCATCTATAAGAAGTAATGGAAATGACAAACGGAACATAAACTATGAATAGTAAAGGAAATTAAGGGAATTGATCAGAAAATGGAAAACAAAACCAAAAAATGGATGAAAGATATCAAGAATATAGAAAGGCTATGGAAGAGCTTAAGGAAATGAAGGAGTTAATTAAGGAACTTGAAGATGCGGTAGAAAGAATCAATAACAGATTAGACCATGTAGAAGAAAGAATCTTGGAGTTAGAGGATAAATTTCTTGGGCTAACCCAGGTAGTTAAAGAGGCAGAGAAGAAGAGAGAGAAAGCAAAACATTCATTCAGTGAATTATGGGGCTTCAGAAAGCATTTAAACATACAAATTATAGGAAAGAAGAAGGGAAAAAAGAATGTCCTAAAAGAATGAAAACCCTACTGGATGTTATCATAAATGAGAACATTCCAAGATTCACTAAGTATTTGAAACTCTCCTTACAGAGTGATATTGAACCCTGGGGTCATCTCATAACAGAGCATCTCCAGGACACATTGTAGTGAACCTATCCAAAGTCAAGATGAAATAGAAAATCCTGCAAGTAACCACGAGTAAGCACCAACTGACCTATAGGGTAAGATCCATCAGAGTGACAGCAAACTTCTCAACTGAAACATTTCAAGCCAGAAGAGAATGGTCATCTACCTTTAACCTTCTTAAACAAAACAATTTTCAGCCAGTGGTGTTCAGTATCCTGTTAAAATGAGCTTCAAAATTGATGGAGAATCAAATATTTTGCTGCTATGCAAACATTAAGGAAATTTGCCACATGAAGACTAGATTTCCAGGAAAAATTTAGACCTTTTTTTAACACCACTGAGAAGCTAATAAAAAAAACCTAGTTTCCACAGTGGTGCAAAGGATAAAACTAAGCAATAGACTCTTACAAAAATGAGATGAATAGAACTCCACCACGTCTATCAATTCTCTCAATAAATATTAATGTAAGGCAGGAAACCAGAAGAAATCATAACTAATGGGCACAATCTAACTCTTATCTGGTGTGTGTTAGTGTGTGTGTGTGTGTATCTAACACACACACTTTAGACTACAACTCAGACACAAGAAAGACTGGAATAAAGTCCTGTAGCAACTTAGAACTGGAAAACATTATGTTAAGTGAATTAAGTCAGGAGCACAAAAATAAGTGATGCATGTCTTATATATAAATGGGAGCTAAACTACTGGGACACAATAGAACACAGAGTGGTGAAATGAATATTGTAGATGCAAAGGTGGGGAGACAATAAACGAGGGATGAAATGTTATTTACTGGGCTTAGTGTACACTATTTTTTTTTATTGTTTGGGATTCAGTGAGGGTGAAAAAACATAGGTTACACTAATTGCATTTGTTACGTAAACCCCATCATGTAATTGTGTCCCACCCCCAAGAAGTGTGCCATACATCATGAACCCCCCCCACCTCCCTTCTCCCCTTTCCCCATCCGTCATTCCCCTACTCTCTACCTTGTATTAGATTATCTACTGCCTTCAATAGTGTACACTATTTGGGTGATGCATACAAGAAAATCCCAGACCCTGCTACCATATAACATATAAACATAATAGAATTCAACTTGTAAACCCTAAATCTATTGAAAATTTTTTTAATAAAAAAAAAATAGAGAAATGAGCATCCTGGGGGTGGAGCATGATGGTGGATGGGAAAGACGTTTAGCCCACCTCTGCCAAGTCACCAGGTGAGAGGAAAAGGGGTCTGGACCTTTTCCCTGTGTGGATTATTGGTGTGGCAGACAGCTAGAGACATGCAGCAAATTGGCAGATTGCTGTATATGAGGTGTAATTTAAAACCATGGACTGGGGGGGGGGGGAGACAAGATGGCGGACTGAAGCCAGCTTTTCACAGAGGCTCCCGTCCAGAAGGAGAGTTAAAGGATGGAAATTTAGTAAGTAACCTGGAGGATTCGAGCTATACCAGGAGAGAAGGTTGGAGATCGC
>CAUYPK010047092.1:0-49352 GCA_963574355.1 Loris lydekkerianus | reverse complement strand
TTTCCGTCCTTCCGTCCGTCCGTCCGTCCTGCCGGCTCGCCCTCTTTCCCTCCCGCCCTCGTTCCCTTCCGTCCGTCCTTCCGTCCTTCCCTCCCTCCCTCCCTTCCTTCCGTCCCTCCCTCTTTTCCTTCCGTCCTTCCTTCCTTCCTTCCTTCCTTCCTTCCTTCCTTCCTTCCTTTCCTCCCTCCCTCCCTCCCTCTCTTTCCCTCTCCTTTCCTTCAACAAACATTTACCGAGCACCTACTCTGAGCCAAATCCTATTCTAAATTCTGGGAATAAAACAACGAACTGGGTAGACAAGCTTCCTGCCCTTATGTAATTTATATTGCATTGAGAAACTGCAGACAATAAAAAACCATCTTCATACCAACAGCACCCTGAACAGTCATAAATACTACAAAGAACAAATGGGACAAGTGTGCCGGGGTGTGGGTGGGGCAGCAGTGGATGGGGTGGTCAGGGGAGATTCTAGGTTGGACAGGGAGGAAGGCACCCCTGAGGAGTCTGTGAGCCAGCAGAAGAGTTGTAAGAGATAAGATCAGGACTGCAAGACCCGATTTTACTCGAGTGAAGTGGGAGCAAGGACAGTATGGTCCCTGCGGCTGCCATGGCTATGAATATAGGCCAGGACGGAGGGAGGCAGGGAGGCCAGGAAGAGGCTGACACAGTGGTCCAGGTGAGAGAAGGCCAGAGGACACATCCCGGAGATGTTAAAACAGGGGTATCCTGAACATAACCTGAAAGTAGAGCCGAAGGTCTGGTTTGCTCAAGAATTGGAGAAAGACTGGACCCATCTCTGGGTGACAACGTGGTCTGCTGCAGGAGGAGACCCTTCAGCGATGGCAGGTGCCTCTGCTTGGAAAGGGGAGACAGGAAATAAACACCTTCTTCCCTGAGCTTTCTGGCAGCCAACGGAGAAGAAGGCGCTCCTCATGGAACATTTATCACTGCCACCCCTGCCTGGTGCTCTCTGCAAAGTGTTATTACCCCCTTTTTGCACAGGGAAAAAAAAAAAATGCCTCGATTTCCATTGATCCATCCTGAATCAATGCTTTTAAAAAATCTCACGCACATTTGGCTTAAGAGCCAAAGCATGCATTTTATGTTTTGACATGGTGTCATCGATCCGAGGCACGCATGTGCGCCCCACCTGCCGGACCCCAACCCCCCCCCCCCACCCCCCCCGGCCTGCACTAAATTCCGTGCCCCCCCCACACCCACCCAATCAGTCCCCGCCCCCACCCACTCCCGGCAGCTGTCCTTAATGGCCTTGCCCCCGCCTGCACCTCCCATGCCTTCCCTGGCCCTCAGCACGGGGCCCTTTCTCGGGTTTTTTGAAAGGATCGATAAGGTGCCGAGGCCTCCTGCTGCTGCCTGTCACTCACACTCGGCAGCACCATAAATTATGGATCTGCCTCTCTCTCCTCTCTCTCTAGCTCTGTCCAATTTCTATCGTGTTTGTTGATGGCTCTGTGATGGTTGATTTTTCTCAGGCTCAGAGGCAGGGGTACAGTTGAACTTTGGTGAGGACAGAGAATGGGCACAGTAGCCTGAGGAAGAGGGACCACTATGGGGTAGGAGGAAAAGGAGGAGGCAGCAGCTGGTGGCTGGACATGATCAAGATGGAGTAGCTGGTCTGAGGCTCAGGAGGGCTGAGCTGCTTCCTGGGGTCCTGGGACTACCTTAGTGGGGCAGGGCAGGCTCAGAACCCAGCTCCCTTCCTAAAAGGAAGGCACATACTTTTAGGGAGAAGGAGAGATTGAAGGCAGCCTATAATGTCACCTCCTGCTGGGCTCCCGCCCTGACTTTTAGGTGATGGGGAGCTTTGCTAGGGGTGGGTCGAGCTGTAGGTGTGTTGACAGCAGGCCCGGCATTGGTTTGCTGGGGAGTGGGCTTCATCACTCAGGGGCCTCCTGCACACCCATGCTGAGTGATTCCTTAGAAGAGCAACAGGTTAGAAGCTGGGAGACCCAGGCTCTGTCCTTCATTTACTGTTTGACTACAGACAAGCCCTGTTCCCTCAGACATGCAGCCACAAGATCAAAGTAGCTGATACTCATAACAGCTGCAATTACTGAGCACTTACTGCATACTGTCTCAGGTCATCTTCACAACAACCTTACCAGGTGCTGGCGATCAGAATCCCTATTTACAAATGAGCAAACTGAGGCCAGAAAGGTTAAGTCCAAGGTCACACAGCTAGACGTGGGGAGATTTGAACCCAAGTCTGCCTGGCTTGCTTTTTTCTGCTGTTTCTTTCTTGTTCCCAAGACCCCTTCCTGCAGTCTGGCTCTTTGATTCTCTTAAACTGTAACCCCATGGCCACTCTCCCCTCCCCTGTCCCTGCTCCCAAGCCTCCCCTCAGGGTGTTCCCTGGGCCTCTCCCCTACACCTTCCCTCCAGTCCCTTCAATCTACACACCATGCCCTCCCCATTGCTGAAATCATCCACACTTGGTGGCTGGTGGATTGATATGTTTTCCTCATTGAACTAAATTTTTGCAATGAAACAAAAACATTAGAGCCCTAAGTCCAAGTCTGACTCTCTAGCTTTCGGTAAGGTGTATGGCACATCTGTTCCTCCATTTTGACCCCAGTTTCATCATCTGTCACATGAGTATAAGGTGATGTCTGTTTAATGTACCTCATAATGGAAGACGGGAAGGAGGAGAAAGAAAGGGGGTAGCCCTTCAAGTTGAAAGTAGATAATGAACTGAGAAAATCCTTCGACGCCCTAAAATGTCATGTAGACGAGGCAGATTTGTGCAAACACAAAGAGTGAACTATTCTCACCCCAGACATGAGACTCTAGAGAGGGCTACAGACATCCTGAGTAACACCAGAAGGACCTCTGTCCACCGGTCTTGAGGCCCCACTAAGGGCTGGGGTAGCACTATGGACAATCAGTGGCCTGATCAGGTAGGGACAATCACAACCCTCCCATCTCCATTACACCCATGTGAATGGACCTTGTTGAAACCAGAGCCTAGCCCTTGTACAGAGCCCCCCAAAACTGCTAGGGCTCAGAGCTGGGGAATGCTTGTTCACATCTCCCAGAGAGAAGAAGTCATCGACTCTGAGCTAAGGACCACTCTCTGGGACCCATGCATTCAATATTCATTCCAGGGTTCTTTCACTTAATAGATACTCTGTAAAGTGCCTGGCACATAATAGGTGCTGTATAAATGCCAGCTTATTCATTCATTCATTCAGTAGCTACCTCAAGGGTCTGGGCTGCACAACTCCAAGGATCTGTTCACACACATGCAGGGTCCTGGGCATCCCCTTCTCACAGCCAGACTCTGGGCTAGGCCCTCTGGGCTTTGCAGGTCAGTAGGAGACCAGTCCTTAAGGATCTCACAGTCTGGTAGGGGAGATGAGGACGTCTGTAAACAACAGTAATTCCAACATCAGGTAGAGAACAAGAAATAGCGCGTGCACACACACACACATGCACGTATGCACAGGAGTAGGAGGACTAGACAAAGCAGGAGGAGGAGGGAGGAAAGAAGGATCTCAGTGACCTTCAGGGCTCAAGTAGACAGGAAAGCATCAGAGGTGCAGAAATCTAGGACTGCTGCCCCACCTGCAGGGGGCAGCAGCTACCCATCTCCAAACAATTGTCCAGGCTTGTGGGACCAGGGTCGCCCCAGGTCTTCTGAATTTTTAAAAGCTCATTTTTGTTTTAAATGTTGTGATATTTTCTGAGTTTTAAAACTACAATGCAGGACAAACAAAAGGACCACCAGGTTATAACTCTGATTTGAGCTGGTTGCTAAGAAGTAAATCCTTTCCCAGGGAAGGGTTCCTGGTGGCATTTGAGCCTGACCTTAAAGGGCTTGAGGAGACTGACATGTAGGGATTAGAAGACGAAAGATGTTCAAGACAGAGGCAGCTGTGTGATCAAAGACACACAAGTGGGAAAATTTCCAAGGCCTGCAACAGTAGCATTGATAGGAACCTTAGAGAGAATTCAGTTCATCCAGCTCATTTCACAGATTAGGAAACTAAGGGCTAGGAGACTGGCTCTTTTGGACTAGATAATAGAAACAAGAGGTGGGAAAGTCGAAAAAGTCAGTGGGAGATAAATTGTATAAGGTCGTAAACGCCAGGGTAAAGGATGTGGGCTTGAATAACAAGCATGTGTGCCTAAAAGCTGATATTCAATGCCCACCCGCCATCTCATTTAATCTTCCCCGTACAGTTACTAGCATCCACATTTTACAGATGAAAACACTGAGGCTTAGAGGATTTAGACACGTGCTGAGGTTCACACAGCTGATAAGTGGCAGTGCTGGTGCCTTTATACTGCAAGGGACAACTGAAGCAGTGAGGTTTAGAAAGAGGTTCCATTGCCTGGTCATACTTTTAAATCCTTTAACTGTTTACTCCTGGAGCTCTGTTACATTTTATTGACTTGAAGATTAGGTTTCCGCATTTCCTGGGCTATCTTTCCCCGCCCTTTTAAACACAGCTGTCTTTGGAGGGTGAGGAGGAGGCGTGTTTTAAACAGGAGTTGTTTAACTAATTGCCAATTATCTCTGAATAGGGTATGGTTTCCAACAGCTGTAAGGGATTTTGGTCCCCATCCATTGCCTGCTGTTGCTGGTACTTGAAGTGCATTGAGATAGTCTTGGCCTCTTGTTTCGAGACAAACCAGTGCCTCGCCCCTGCTGCTCTGGAGCAGGCTGCCCGAGTCCCTTTGCATTACCTGGCTGGCCTAGGACTTTCTGACTAGAAGAAGAAGGGCAAAACCTGTCTCTCCCCCCCTCTCCCTCTGATTGCCGGTGCCCAGTACTTACGGGGGCCAAACTCACCTCCAGGAGTCTATACTAATGCTGTCATGACCAGCATGTTTTAACATCTTCCTTGTCTGTGGAGGTTCTGGCTTACATATGAGACTAGACTTTGCCTCTTCCATCCCAAATCTAGCAGAAAGCTCAAAAGTCATTCTAATATGAGATGTCAGAAGACCCCCATGTGGATGGGTAATGTTAATTGTCCCTTCTGGCTCTGTCTGCTGGATTCCTGGGAACAGGCCGAGGGGCAAACCTTTGTAATTGTTAATCTCCTTATGCTTAAGATACCACGCTGTCTTTGATGTTCCCAAACATGTTGACTCCTATCCTGGTGGAGGGTGTGCAGCCCAGACAGGCCAAATGCTTGTTTTGTCTGCTGTCTTTCTCCAGGAGAGCTCAATGATGATATGTTCACCTCCAGCTGAAAAGTGAACAAGCCTTGCTTGAGAGCAGGTGGGATGGGTGAGGGGGGGAGAAGAGCAGTGACACTGGGACACTCAGGCCCACTACTCCCCTATCTCCAGAAACCAAACCTAATTGGAATCATTATCTTGTCCAAAACCCACTGGATTCAAGTGGAAAACCCTGTTCATTACAAACTCCTCCTGCCAGTACAGTAGGGGAAGAGGCCAGATTTTCTAAAATCCTCTCATATTTGTATTAATTAAGGTAATGCTAGTTGTGTAACAAACCAAACCAAAAATGTATAATGGCTCAAATGTGATGGAAGTTTATTTAGCCCTGATGTTGAGTCCAAAACAGAGGCTTCGGACTAGAGGTGACTTTCCTCCAGGGGTGACACGGGAACACAGATTCATTCCATTTGGGGGTCCATTCATGGTCAACACATGGTCCCCAAGGTTGCTGTGATCCCCTGCAGCAAGCTGTGGGAGGAGAAAGAGAAGATGGAGAAAGTACATTCGTTTTTTTAAAGCATCATTGCCTAGACATCACCCTTATCCCTCCCAGCCGTATTTCACTAGCAAGAACAAGTCACCACTGCATCTAAAAGAGAGGGTGGGGCATGTCCTCCCCGGCTGTCACTGCTTCCTACTCACAGGCTCTAGATGTGAGTAGGATGGAAATGGGAGCCCAGATCTTTGGTATAAGATTAGCCTCTCTGTCACATATGAGCTGGGAGGACAGCTGTGACATAGAAGGAAGAGGAATGAGTTGACTTGGAGCCAGTAGGTGTAGATGCAAGTTTCTGAACCTGGCCCTGTCCTCCTGGGTGAGCCACTTTACCCATTTGAGCCTTGGCTTCCTAATCTATAAAGTGGAGATGATGTGGAATGGCAAGAGATAATAAGGGTGACCGTGCGTCACCTGAACATTCTACCCGTGGTTGCCAGCATATACTATGAAAGCCTTGCATCGTATACTATATTCTACCCATGGTTGCCAGCTAAGTTTGACGCTTATAGTATTTCAGAATTAAAAAAAAAAAAAGATACAATTGACAATTTGTATACAGTTCGAATTTTCTTGAAAAAGAAAAAGAGCTTGTCACCTGGGGCCTGATTCCTATGTGGTGACACTGCTGAGTGTGAAGGCTCCCTGCCACTCCCACCTTTCCTGTTTTAACCACCGACACAATCTGTCTGGCCCCCCAGCAGACAAGGTTGAGAACCCCATGAGTGACACAGCATTAATGGTGCTGATCACACGGAGGCTGCAGGAACAATTTACTTCTGGTTTTCCACTTTGAAGAAACGGAGTCATTTCCAAACCTCCATCCCAGCAGCAGAATCGAGTGCATTGGCTCGTTTAACTGATCATCTCTCTAGAAACTGCGTATGACCCACTAACGCTAGGGTGGATCATACTTTCATCATGGCTGAGCACTGGGTTAGGAATACTATGCCACAAACTTCAGAATCTTGTTAATTTTCATAAGACTGTGAATGGGAATTTCTGGAGAATGTTTTGTTCCGGATCTCAAGGCCCTGTGTGTTCAGTGGTGTGATTAGGAGGAAGATGGCCCCTGCTGAGACCAGCGGTAGGGCAATGAATGACTGACATCTGTCAGTGGCACTGGTGGGGATGGTGGCACTGGTGGGGATGGCAGGGGCCATGACTTTGTGGGGCAGGCTGGTTGTCTCCTGCCAATCTCCACCTGGATATGGCTGGGAAGGGGGAGACGAGCAATCACGGAAGCCTCTTCATGGTCTGTTGACAGAAGACACTTTGAGAAAGAGTAGAAGACTCGTGGGTGGAGCAAGGCTGCACGAAGAGAGAAAGGAGGAAGGGGAGGAGCTATTGCTGAGGACAGCCTAAGGGGTGTTACTATAACAAACCACCCAGTACTGCAATGAATTAAAACAATAAATGTTTATTTCTTGCTCACAGTACATCTCCATCAAGTGTCAGCAGAGGTCTCTGCACCACGACGTTGCCCTCAGTCTGGGCCCCAGGCTAATGGAGTCTCTGCCATCTGGAACATGATGGTGGGAAGGAAAGAGAGAGGGGTGAATCATGCACTGGCTTTTAAAGAGCCCCCCCAGAAGTGACACATGTCACTTCTACTCACACATTGTTGGCATGAACACAATGAAAGTCATGAACCACGCCTCACTCAGAGTGTGTGGGGAGGTGCAGTCCTCCCACATGACCTGGAGAAGGAAAACTGAAGCGTTTGTGTACAGCCCCAAGATCTACCTCTCTGAGGACCCCAGGATTCTGGATCTGGAAGGAATCTGTACTAAATGGAACTGTCTGGATTGCAAATAATAGAAGTGACACTCCAGCTACTTAAATGAAAAGGAATATTGACTCACAACATTGAAAGTCCAGTGGCAGGTCTGTCTATCTTCAGGCAAAGCCTAATCCAGTGGCTCAACACCTCCAAGATCTATTTCCATCCTTCCATCTTTCAGCTCTGTTCCCTTCCATGTGACCACCATTTTCAGGTTTCATAGTCCTGGCATTCAAGTTCAGTGAGAAAAGAAGCCCTCTGTCTCTCTTCAATTTTAATAAAAACTCTAGACTTCAATCTTACTAGGGCCAAACTGAGTCATATGCACATTCCTGAAACAATCCCTGTGTCCAGGGGGATGAGATATTGGTCATGCCTGAATCATGTGCCTAACCCTGGAACCAAAATTGAATTAAGTTCATCAAAAACATAGGGACCCAAGATTCTGGATGCTAGAATGGAATCTGGGTGCCCTCAAATAAATTAAAATATAAAATAACATATGTCCACTACAGAACACAGAGATGGTCCAACCTGGTGGTTTCCTAAGTGCTCTTTAGTAGACATGTTTCAGGGACAATCCACAAAGGCAGGAATAGGGGTCCTGTATTCTCCAATTTCCCTTTCAATTACAGCAATTATATTTTGTTTGTTCTACATATTAGGATTTCATATGAGTTTTTTTGGAACTAAAAAGGGGGATCCATCTCTATAAAAAAACAAACAACAAAAAAAAAAAAAAAAAAAAAAAAAAAAACAGGGAGATTAAACATCACTGAGTTTGGATTCTACATCCTGTAACATAAAAGGAGAGGCCAAGATTCAGAAAATTTAGTAGATTTCTCCTGATGTCTCATAGGCTAGAATCAGTCACATGGCCACCTTGCTGCAAGGCTGGCTGGGAAAGGAGAGCACTTGCCAAAGGGGAATGGAATTATCACAACTAGCCCAGACAGAGTTGGTTCATCCCCCAGGGCTGGGCACAATGCTACCCCAAGCAAAATGAGGTCCTGTAGGGAAAAAAGAAGAAAAAAGCTCGTGAGAAGCTGTCAGCCATGGTGGGATGAGTGTGATCTCGGCGAAAGTTCCTTAAGGCTAGTAGGACTGGGCCTCCTCCCTCTCTTTATTTCTCCATGGGCCTAAAATGTTTGCCACAATGGCTTCCTTCATGTCCTCCTAAAAAATGGGCTCTTAATGCCATGATTAGGTCCCATTTTATAGACAGGGAAACTGAAACTCAGAGATAAATTAAGAATCCAGGGTCACACAACTGGTAAAGGGTGAACGAGGTTTAAACTCCTGCCTAAACCTTACTTTGTGCTTTTCCCGCTGAGAGGGGCAGAAGGGGATGGGGCAGTTTTAAGCACCGACTTTTCACTATTCAAGGACTGACTCTAGGAAGGTGGAAGCGGAGGAGAGGAAAGAGGGGAACTTGTGCACAAAAGCTCATGGGCAAGACAGAGCATAGACAGGCAGATGGTTTTTAGAGGCTTAGAGTTTAAAGTTTGAAGGAGCCTCTGGGCCTGGTGTGAGGGCAAGAGAAACCTGTTCAGTATTCTAGGCAGGGGATTACATCCTTACATATGCAGCGTATGCTTGCTGGCCTCAGAGGGCAAAGTCAGGTGCAGGGAGCAAGACTAAGCTGGGAGGCCACTGAGGAGGTGAGAGGTAGCAGTGACCTGGATCCCAGTGGTGACCATGGAAATAGAAGGAAGGAGAGAGTCAAGCAAAAAGTCAAGGATGTCGAATCAAAAGATTTGGTAACTGGCCGTGACAATGTGGAGAAAGTGGGGCAAAGTGGCTGACTCTCAGATTTCTAGATGATAGTGACATTTGCTAAAGGTGGGGCATTAGGAGGGACAGGAACTTAAGAAACCTGAGCCGTGGATCCAGGCTCTTAGTCACAATATGTTCTGGAACAGTGGTTCTTAGAATTTTTTAGGAAAGGGTCAGTACTCATGACTGGATCGGGGGGCATAAGGGAACCCCCAGTTGAGGGGTTATGCATTGTGAGTGCATTGGAAGCCCCAAGTCCTCCCGGAGCAGCGTATACAGGTGAGTGCCGCCCTCGAGGAGCAGGACATGTGCTCAGACTGGCTTGGAGGCCTCCCTAAAACCACCCAAAGTAACAACCTAGGCCCTCAGTTTCACCTCAGAACTGACTACCGGAGTGCCCAAGATGGATCCTGACAGAACACTACCATGCACTTTTTACTTTCTCAACTTGTGTCCTCGAAGTATCAACTAGAAGCTCTCAGCCCCATAATCCTGAAGCTAAAACTCCATGTCAGTCATAGAAAGGTAACCAAGATAATGATTTAAACACTTGGTAAGCTGATCTCAAAATCTGTGTGGAAGAATAAATGCTCTCCAAATAGCTAAGTCAAATAGTTTTGGACGTGAAAAGCAAACAATAAGGACTGTCCTACAGATTTAAAAGTGTATTGTAGGGTGGCACCCGTGGCTCAGTGTGTAGGGCGCTGGCCCCGTATACTGAGGGTGGTGGGTTCAAACCCAGCCCTGGCCAAACTGCAGCAAAAAATAGCGGGGCATTGTGGCAGGTGCCTGTGGTCCCACCACTGGAAGGCTGAGGCAAGAGAATTGCCTAAGCCCAAAAGCTGAAGGTTGCTGTGAGCTCTGATGCCATAGCACTCTATGGAGGGCGATGAAGTGAAACTCTGTCTTTAAAAAAAAAAAAAGTAAAAGCATATTGTAAAGCCATAGTAAGACAAACAGTATGGTACTGGCTCAAGACAATAGAACAAGAGAACCACAACTGTGTGTTGAAGGGAACATACCTAAAGAGATCAGAGCCACTGGGCCAGAGCTCACTGAAGTGTGTGCTTTTTGGAATCACCTTGTTGCCTGTCTTACACATGAGCATTCAGTGGGCAATCAGTGAACGCATGGCTCTGTAGGCTGTGCTAGAATGAGTGAGTTCCTAAGGCCCACCCCAGACGTCATAGGCATCCTAGCACTGGATCCAGGATACAGATATTTTCCCCTTTACTGTTGTAGAACTGAGGCTTGGAGAGGTAGAGCCACGTGCCCAAGGTCACACAGACAATAGGTGGCAGAGCTGAGATGCAAACCCAGATGGCCCTCCTCCAGAGCCATCTTTTTTTTTTTTTTGAAGTGCTGCTTTGATTTTGTTACTCTCCTCCCTTGCAGCTTTCCAGAGTTCCATGGTGTCCTGGCTAATAAGGAAAGAGTATGTAGACAGAAAAATGAAGAGAGATCCTGGAGACAGAGAGACTTATTAGGAGGCTGATGTCACCATCTCAGAGCAAGATGACAAAGGCCTGGAGGGAAGGAAGAGAGCACACTCTGGGGCAGGGTTTCAGGACTGGCATCCTCCTGCTCCTCTCACTAAACTGATGATCATGGCTTCTCTGCAGAGTCGGGCTACATTTCAAGCTTAGCAAATAGCAGGTACCTTATTCTACTCACAGCAGACCTGAGCCACGCACAGCCAGACAACAATTAATGCTAGAAAGAACAGCCAGCCCATCTCTCCTGACTCTCTGCAGGCACAAAATGAGAGACAGACATTCCTAGACCCATGTCTTACTTTCACGCCTACTCAGGCAAATTAACCTTTCAGCGCCTTTGTTTCTTCATCTGTAAAATGGGGGTAATAATAGCGCCTACTCCATAGTGTTTGATGAGGCTCTACTGAGATCATGTATGTAAAACCTTTAGGACAATGACTAGCATACCTAAGAGCATAATAAGGCAGCTATTATCATTGATAACAAGATAACTGTTTAGGTAATATGGTAACCCTTGACCTGTGTGATCAGCAGCTTTTGAGCAAAGCAATCAGCGTTAGAATGATCAAATATCATTTAGTTTACCCTAGAGGCCACGACTTGGGAACTACAACTTAGAAATGTCAGAAGATGAAACAAATTCAATTCAATTCAAGAAGTTATGAATTATCATTTTCTCCTGCTATGAAGATTGCTAATTACAGAGAGAGAGTGACACAGAAAGTAAATCATTAAAACTACGTATTGTTCCTGTTTCAAGTACTGAACTCAATAAAAAGAAAAGAAAAACCTGTTCTCCTTCCACAAGTCCCTGCTTGTGTGACAGAAGCCCATGGTGTCACCTCTAGGAATTTTCATTATTCAGCAGTTTTTGAAATGAGTGATTGATGTAATTAAAGTTATTGGTAAAGAAAGACTCAGTCACCAAGGGACAGATGAGTCAGCAGCAAGTTGAAGTAATGAAATAATGTTCCAAGGAGTGATTCTTAAAATGAGCTTTTTTTTTTTTTTTTAACTCTAGATATCTTAAACTTTGCCAATCAGCAGAAAGATGTGAAACAGTCAAGAACTGGGAAAAACACACTACACAATTCTAGAAATTCTCAGATGAAGTCATTTTCAATAACAAGAGACGATATTTTTTGAGTAATGATGGTTAGAGCTTATATTTGTTGAGAGACAACTAGATTTGGTGGGCTTTGCACACTATCTCACTTACCCTGAGCTAGGTACTGTTATTAGCCCATTTTACAGACACTGAGGTTCAAAGGGAGGAAGGAACTTGCCCAGGGTCATCACTGGCCAGTGGCACAGATTGGAATGGACAGCAGCAGTCAGGCACCATAGCCTACCTTCCCACTTCCCTGGGCTTCTCTATTTAGATTCCTCTAAACAGAGTCATTCAATCTGGCTCACTAATATACTCAAAATAGAACCACCAGTATTCAAATTCAGATATGTCTGACAACAAGGCTCTTTCAGAATTCATAGGAAAATTCTATGGCAAAGCACAAACAAATACATTAGTTTAAGATCCTTTCATTTGTTTTTGTTTCCTTCTATAGTTGTTGGATACCCAAGACATCCCAAGCTTTGGACTCCCTGTCTGTTCTACGTAGATGACTGGTGCAGGAAGAGACTCTGAGGGTATGTCATCATCTGTGCAAAGAGGCAAAGGCTCGGACTAGTGCAGTGGAAGGAAGGGAACTGAGTAAGATTCCTCAGTCCCACGGGAGATCCATGGGACTGGGGAATGAATGTACATGAGGGTGGCTGCAAGAGAGGTGTCAGGAATTTCTAAAGTCCGTCCACTGGGTGACTGGGTGGCAGACAGCAGGAGGAGAGGCTGGTGCGAGGTTGGGTTACGGGTAGGAGAGGTAAGGGGTGACTTCAGTTTGAGGCATTTTGAATTCAAGTTGCCTGTGGCCCTTCTAGCTGAAGATACAAGTTGAGTATCCCTTATCTCTGAAATGCTTGGGACCAGAAGTGTTTTGAATTTTAGATTTTTTTCATTTTAGATTTAAAATATTTGCCTATGCATAATGAGACAGCTTGAGGATAGGACCCACATTTTAAGGCAAAATTCATTTATGTTTCATATACACCATGTGCACATAGCCTGAAGTAATTTTATCTTCCCCTTGGGGACACTGAATAAACCATGTTTGTGACCTGTTTGGGCTGTGACCTGTGAGTTCTGGCTGTGACCTGTCATATAAAATGAGGTGTAGAATTTTCTACCTATGATGTCATGTCAGTGGCTCAGAAACTTTCATCTTTGGAGCAATTTGGATCTTGGATTTTCAGATTAGGGATCTTCAAATGGCACATATTTGGGTAATTGCAGCTGTGGCTTAGAGCAAGGGACAGAGCCAGGCCTGGCTGCTAAGCCAGCTGTGGCTGTAGCATCCCTGAAGGGCATGGCTGACCTTCCAGGCCAGGGAGGGGAGAGCATACCTGATTTCCCACCTAGGGAGTAAGGAGGGGACAGGGACAAGAGGTGGGTGTTGACTTTGAGGGACCAACAGCTGGGAACCCACCATCTCCCCACTTGTTAACACTAAACGGTTACTATGTGGCACCCCATGGTTTGTTTCAGGAAGGATGGCGAGCTGGGAAACCCTCACTTGTGAACAGCTAAAGGAAGGCAATAAGGGGGGCTACTGGGGCAGAAACCTCTGAAAGATAGACGGCCTTCACCTCTTCATTGAGGTATTACTTGAGAACCACCAACTCCCCACACCCTAGACTTTGCTCCGAGCTGGAGGCTTCAGCCTCCTTCTCTTTCCCTGGAGAAGGAAAGAAGGACCAGGCTGCTTCCTGGTGTCATATTCAGTTATTTACTTGCCTTTTACCTCCAAAGAGTGACCTCCAGACAGGAGAAAGGGGGTCAGGCCTTGCAGAACCAGTGGTATGCAAGGAACAAAAGCTCAGTGGGTTTAGAAGGGTCCTCCCCCTTGAGTCTTGCTGCCCCAGAAGCATATCTTGAGATACGGCTCAGAGTGCAAGAGATTTATGAAGAAGGAGCTCCCAAGGGAGCTGGTGGGGAAGGGCAGGTGGCCATCCCCGGCTGTGGCATCAACCTGAACTTCAGTCGCTTCACTTCTCAGGACCTCAGTTTGCAGATGTGTGAAATCAGCAGGTGCTGTTTCCCAGAGTGTTGCACGTACACCCCTGCAGGTGCAGCAGAGGATTTCAGATGGGGGTGAAGAGATAACTCACACGGCCCACAGAACTTTGAGGGCAGCCTGCAAAGCAGAAAGAATAGGATTGAGGGAACCCTCTAAGAGAAACCTGGGGTCCAGAGTGATGCCCATGTGGTCAAAAGCCTCATTGAATTTTTCTGTTTTTATAACTGGTCTTCTGTTTCAGTTGCAGTGGCAATGTAAAGATTCCTCTTGAAATAAGCAAAGGATTGCAAAATTTGAAGGAAATCACTTTGTAAAATATTAGTCCCAATAGTTAAAGTCTACAAAAAGGGGAGCTGGAAGGACTGAGTTTTGAGGAGTCTCCAGCCCTACAGAACCTTCTTAGACTTTCCTTCTGCACACATGTGGCCTAGGACTGCTCAGGCCTTCACTGGACTGAAAGGAAAAATTAAAAAGAAAATCAGGGGGAGGTAAGAAAGGAAAAAAATCTGGAAAGAAAAATAACTCCACCAACTGAAATAAACCAAGCTAACAATTTTTCTGCCACATTGTTCATGAGAGCAAAGAGGTGGTATTTATTCCAAATAAGCCCTTTTCTCCAAGTTGCCACTAATCTCCTCTTTTATATGAGCCAGGAAAATTGGTCCTCAGCTACCAATGAATGTCTTTGCACAGATGAGTATTTGGAAAAAGAGGCACCTCTCACCACAGGGTTTGGATTTAGATACCAGGTACAAACAGAAAGCAAACAAAACAAACAAACAAATCTTGTGGTCCCGAGCTAGAAAAAAAAATAAAGAAGTCACAGAAACAACTGTGGGGTATCTGATGTCAAACCATGTTAACTGGGAAGACGTCTGGAACATTCTGGAACAGTGAGGGTGTTTAGAATCTAGGGCTAACAGATGTCTCACTCTGCTTGAAAGATGTTGAGATACTGTTCCTAAGGGCCTGTGGGTTCCCTTGGGGACAAAGCCACTGATAGCTTACAGAAAAAAAGAAAAAAATTCCAAATCGAGGAAAGGATTGAGAAAAACTGTCAAGCTGAAATGTCAGAAAAAATGTAAATAAGAGAGAGAGAGAAAGAAAAGAAAAAGGAAAAATTTTTTTAAAGGCACAAAAAGACCCATGTTTTGTGACCTTGCTCCCAACTCAAATCTTTCTTTGATAGGTAGCAGGAGTCACTTTGTAAAATAACAGACGATGCAACATTAATTTTTTCTTGCCTCATGTGAGATAATGGTGGGTGTGCAGAAGTCACTTCGAACAGTAGAAATTAGCAAATCCTTTCAGATGGCAATTATTTAGGGAAGAATACACTCCCTGGCAGGGAGAACAGTCCCAGTTCCTCCTTGTTGTTGGGTCTCGGAGCGATGGCACATTCCGAGCTTTTCCCTCATCTGTACTTCATACACGGACTCCTGAAGAAGCAGCCATCCCCCAGCACTGTTTGAGGAGGGCTGAGATGTCTCCTGGCCCAGCCTAAAAATATCTCCCTTGACAGCCTGTCACTGTGTCTGAGATTCCACCATTATAAATTCATTCCTCTCTGTTAAGGCATTTTATTTCCAGGAGTTCTCTGTTACAATACAGATATCCCAGAGAACAGAGCTTGGATGAGGCAGGGGAGAACACAAGCCTAGGAGTTAGGAGACCTGGGTTTTTAAATTCAGCTCTGCCTAGCCAGTCACTGCGTGAGACTGGAGGAGTCACTTTCACTTTCTGAACCTCAGTTTCTCTACTGAGTAAAGAAAGCAGAAATCAACAGCAAGACGTAGTTAGAAAGCTTTGAGATCTGTGGTTTCAGGAGAGAGGGTGTGTTCATTAGAGTTTTCCCTGGCTACGTGCCTCAAGCCCTGGACATTCGAGTGCTTTGCCACTGGACGTCCCCCATGTCGATAACAGCAGTTCCTTTGGATTAAAGAGGCTTGAGGGTCAGAGCAGAGTATATTACATCCCCTTTCCCTGAAAAAAAAAAAAAAAAGTCCCTGCTCATCTCTTAATGCTCAATATCTCAGCAAATGGCATTCTCCACTGCCCAGATGGTTGGGTACAAATTCCTGGAGGCAGGTAACATGCTGCCTTCTCTCTTCACCTACATCTAATGCATCAGCAAAGCCTGTTGACTCTACTTTCAAATTACAGACTAAACCTGACCACCTCTTTCCATCTCTCTGGCTACCACCAACAAGAGGGGGGTGCAAGGCAGCATTTCCTCCCCTTGGGTCCTCCACCAGCCTCCTCACTTGTCCCTGCTTCCACCCTTCTTGCCTTCCCTAAATTTCAGCTCCTCACACTCTGGGGATGCATTTAAAACATAAATTAGATCCTGTCATTCCTCTCAAAACTATCCCATACTCCCCCCCGCCCCTCCCATAAATCCTAATTATCTCACCAGGACCTACGAGATTCTTGACCCTGGTTTGGACTTGGCTTTGCCTTATCCCTTTCCACAAGCGTCTCCTTGATATTGCTCAAAACTGCAGCCACCTCCAAATCTGTGCATTTGCTATTCCAACTGCCTGCAACTCTCTTCCCCCTAATAGCAGCATCGCCTATTCCCTAACTTCTAGGTCTTTGCAGAAATGCCTAAACGAGGCTTCCCAGACTGCCCTCACTAACTACTCACCCTACTTGATTTGTCTTATAAACCTCAGCACCTGAACATTGTGCTAAGTCATAACCTCATTCATTTGTTTATTTTCTGTCTGAGTGTCACCTCCAGGAGAGTGGGGACTTGGTTTTGTCCATCGCTGCATGAACAGCACCTTGAACAGGGCGTCTGGCATATTGTAGGTGCTCAGTTACAATCATTTGTAGGAAGGAAAGGGAATAGTCTGGGAGGAGCTTCACTAATACAGAGACTAGCATGAGCATTCCACTGGAGAGGGCAATGTCAGGTCTTCCCTGCCTCTGTGTCAGCGAGGCAGGATGTCCAGGTGAGGCCAAGATAGACAGCTGATTTTGGGGAGATATGAAAGGGGTGTGGGGGTGGTGGTGGTGGTGGTGTGCAAGGTAAACAGGGAAGATGTTTTGACCAGAGAAAAGAATCCAGGCTGAAACTCCAAGTTCATGGGCTGCAGGTTCCTGATTGAAACCAACAGAAATAGCCAAAAGGTCCTTGTGGACAGATTCCAAATGACGGGTGCCTGCAGACAAAAGGTGGGTTATGAGCTGAAGAAGTTCTGAACCATCATGCAGACTAAGCTTAAAGTTATGTGAGATTCTGCCTGCATAAATGAGTCATAAAGCAGCTCCATTCAGGTCCCCAAATCTCAGCTTTGATCAGGTCACTCTGGGGTCTAACTGCCTTCCCAGCTCCCTCACTGTCTCTGTTAAGCCCCCAACAGTGATGCATAGCCAAAGGAAGGAAGGCGGAGGAGGGGAGTGATAAGGAAGATTGGCCATTCTGGCAAGCTCCTCCCCCTCAAGTCAGAACCCACACCTCCTCTGCCTCCCCCCCCCACGCCTTCGCTAGTGTCACCAGGGAACTGCCATCTTAAAATAGCAGGGCTTAACTACAGAAGAACCTCTGTACAGGTCAACATATGGTGGTGGTCAACATAAGGAACTAGGCCTACTGTACTGATACCTCCAGGCATGTCCGGTCTATGAAAATTAGGTCAACTTAAGGAGGTGCTCATTTATGAAGGTTCTACTATGTACCACACACTATAATGCTCACAGACCCATGATGGTAAAGCCCCATATCACAGATGAAGACACTGAGGCTCAGATTGAGTATTGGACCTCTCTAAGGGCACAGGGCTAGTATGTTGCAGAGACAAGGCTGGGCGGTCAACACCCACGCACCCACGCATAAGCTGGAAGGAACACAGCCCACGTTTGCAGCTGGATGCTGCGTCAGGTGACACTCAAGTCTTGGGGAAGCCCTAACCTCTGGAGCCTGCAGCTGGCCTCCTCCCACCCAAAGCCAGAGCAGCTGTCCACAGGGGCGATGGCATTGCAGCTGGAGCCTGCTCCAGGAATAGGAGAACCACTAGCAGGAAGCAGCCAAAGTCTGAGCACCCAGAAAGCACAGTGTTGAGGACTCCGGGAAACACCAGCAGGTGTTCAGTGCCCCCAAACCCAAGCTGAACCCCAGTTTTGTTGAACGCTGCCGCCAGGTCCCCAGTGCGAAGGCAGGCTCTCCAGCCCTTGTTTGATGAGCAGCGGCCAATAAATTCATTAATCATCATTTTATGCCTCATCAAACCCCCTCCAAGCCCCTCCATGGGAGTTACACAAATTAGCCCCTGAAAAGACAGTAATTTCAGTTTAGCGAGGTAAGTGCTTTCTGATGGGCTCTGCACACAGAGCCCTCCTGACAAGCCAATCCATCAGCACTTGGAGGATAGGGCGTGGCTGGACGACCCAGCCCTACCCAGCCTTACCAGGTCCAGCACTCCCAGCCCTGCCCAACCTAGCCTCTGAGGGCTATTTCTATTTGGTGGGGTTCTCTGCCTAGGGCAGCCCTTGCCACAGGCTCCTTCCCACCCATTCCCCAAGACTGTCTCATCAGCTCTCTCCCCACCCCACCTCCTCCTCAGCTCACCTCCTTCCTCCGCACACCCTCTGGATAGAAGAGAAACTTTGGTGGGGGTAGGGGTAGAGAGTCAGGGTACAAAGACCCAAACTTGGAAAATGAACTTGTAGCAAAGAGGATGTTCTGCCAATGAGCTCCTAACCGTCCCCCCCCACACACACACCCTCTGGAGCCAGGTGGCCTTTTCCCTAAAGGGTAGTTGTTGGTATTCCGTGACTCCTGGAAATTATCCAACTGTTGTGTGTATTGTGAGCATTATTTATGTACATTATTTGAGAGGGGAAGGATGAATCCATGTCTTCTAGCTGATTCTGAAAGAAATCTATCTCTGGCTCCAAAAGCAGGCCATCCAGGGAACAGAGAAGGGGGTCTTTCCTTCTTGAGGGAGGTTCCACGGAAACCTCGGGGCTGGACGGGACACTTGGTCTTTTCCGTGGCCCTCGCGTCTGTCTTTCTGAAACGTCCACCTGGCATGGAAGACAACGCCTGGGGAAGAAAATAGAAAAGATTTTCTATCCAGTGGGCCCAGCCAGTGTGATCCAAGCATGGGGAGTTGGGTGAGAAAGGAGACTGGGGAAAGCCGAAGTGGAGAAAATTGAGGGTAGGGTATTTGTAAGAGCCACGTCAACCCCATGCCTTCTACCTCTCCCAGCTTGGCGCACAGGGGGTCCCGCGGGGACCCCACCTGGCGGGCAGGATCAGTGTCAAGGAGGGAGACGAGGAGCTGCAGCCCACGCAGCCGACCGGTCAGCTTGTCACGCCGGGCGCCGCGCGGCCCCTTCATTAGCTTCCCCTCCACGCGGCGCTGCATGCCTCGGAAAATAAGTTAGCAAACGGGGAGCCGTTTATCTCTTTTATCTTGGGGCCTGATCCAATTAAATAAGTGCACATTTACATTTGCATCCATCAGGCGGGAGCGCTGAGAGCCTGGGGTTTGCTCCGAGCAAATAAAAGCAGATTTCACTGGGAAAGTGGGGTCTGGGTACCGGAACCAAGTGCTGCCCGGTAGGCGGCCTTAGGGACTCCGGGATGGGGCCTGAGGCCAACATGAGGCCAGAGACCCCCAGTGGCCCTGAGGGACCGACCAGCATAGGAGGTAGAGCCCAAGCTGCCGCCTGGACCTCGAGGCGATCTCCTGTTAGGCCACAATTTGGGCCCGCCTAGTGCCCAGGGCCCAAGTTGCAATTTTCGAAAAAAACGAAAAGGAGACTGGTTCTAGCCTGACCACGAAAGGAGACCCGCGGAGGGGGCCGAGGGACGGTCGGGAATCTTTGGCTGGTGTCGGGAGAGGCTGGGTGGTGAGGTCCCACTGAGTCCGATTTCCCTCCAGTTCGGTGGTCCAGCTGGGACGGCCGCAGAGATCCAGGCTGAGGACTCGCCCAGCTTCCTTCTGATGACCCCGCATGGGGTTGGGGACCCCGCTAATGCAACCCACTAGCGCTTCTAGTGAGGTCGGCGAGAGCGAATGTGAGCGCCTCGTGCTTTGCCACACCGACCTCATTAAAGGCACTTTCGAAATGGAAGGGTTCGAAGCAATGGGAGGGTAGTTTTGTTTTGTTTCGCTTGCTTTCATTTTTCTACAGATGTCCGCCCCACCGGCCAAAAGCTCTTAAAACCAAATGCCTCAGTCGCCTAATATGCCAGACCTCAAATTAAGGCTGGGCAGGGTCCAGGGCGGAGAGCCGACAGGTCCGCAGGAGCGGAAGTGCACGCATCTGAAGTGGCGCGGGGGCCGAGCGCACCGACCGACCCAGCTGCTCCCGGCCGCGGCCCCCACGCCCCGGCTGTTTCGGCTGCCCGGGTGTTTCTCAATTGCCTGCTGCCAGGTTTTTGAAACTGTGCGGAAGCTGCGGCGGGAACCGTAGGGTTAAACTTGTTTAGTCCCAGGCCCTGCTCCCCAAATCCCCAATGATAACCGAGCGCTGGCTCCAGGGCCGTGCGGAATTGGGGTGGCGAAGTTTGTCCGTCCCGGACTTCAGGGTTAAGGCCCGGCTGTGAGTGGGGACCTAGCGGGCTCGCTTCTAGCTCCCCTCTCCCCGCGAACCGCGTGGCTACCTGAGACCAGTAGGCGGCGCCCTTCCTAAACTGCGTCCGCATCCCGCTCCCTCTGGAGAGCACAATCACATTCCTTTCACTTAGGGCGCTCGGCATCGCGCTATTTGGTGCCTTGGTCCGAGTTGACAGCTAGTTGGGGCACAGGTGGGCTGGGAGGCAATGCTATGCCGAAAGCGCAGGCATGACCCTTCTTAGCCGCAACCTTCCAGGCCCCACGAGCAGCGCAGGTCGCAAGGAATGATTGACCCTGAGGGGTTTGTAAACCAGGAGGCCTCGCTGCAGGCCCCGCGCCTGGGCTGGGTGAACGTGTTGGGACCTGGTACCAGAGCCTGGGAGCAGGAAGGGGAAGTCCCTTCTCACTCTCAAATCCCACGAACACAGAGGGGTAAGAAAGAGACCCAGTTTTGCTCTGACTCAGGGGACTGACTGTAGAGACCCCTCGCAGTGATCCCGTGACCTCTGTTGCTAGGTGCCAAGCTAGGCGCTCCTCGGGGTTCGGAACCCGTCTAGCCAGGCACAGGTGGCAAATACCAGCTCAATCTGCGTCCCAATGCAAGCCTGAGAACAAACCCCGACCCCGGTATGCCCTAGAACTTTTCCCGCCGCGCCTCCTAGACGGCTCAAGACTTGAGGCTCGGCAGGGCAGAGGTTCCAGGAAGGGTCTGGGATCCTCCAGATACACAACTGCTTCTGGTTAGACTTGGGACACAATTCCTAAATACCCCAACCTCTATTTGCCTGGTAGGCCGCCTCGAAACTGAAAAGTCGCTAGACACCAGAAAAACTGCTGGCCACCGAAATCCAGCTCTGTGAAGAAGAAACCCCTAGACTTCATTTGGGGCTGGTACTCAGAAAACAAGCACGCAAAGAAAACCCTGAAGAGGCTAGGGCCGGAGGGTGGTGGGCAGCGGCCAGCTACTTGGGCGTCAGCAGCCGACCCGCCGGCGGTTTCGCTTCCCAGCCTGGAGGCTCCTCACGCCGCCCCTCGATGAAAAGAAATGCCGGGCACTGCCGGGCGCGCGGTTCCCGTTCCCAGGCAGCTCGGCGGGCGCTAGGCTCCCAGCCCCGAGCCTTCGCAGTCGGGTTTGGGAGGCCCCGCGCCGCGCCATTTGCATATTCCCGGGAACACTGAGAGGCCTGTAATTTTCTTTTTAAAATCGTTGGGCTGAGATTTGGACCAGTGCTTCCAAATCCCCGCCGAGTTCATGTCGTCCTTAAACTCTCTTAAGAGAAGAGGACTGGCCTATTCTTCTGACTTTTTTAGAAGAGAAGGTGACTCCTGGGGCTGCATATTCAACAGGGGGGAAAAGCTGATTGTGAACCAGGCTGTTGGGGGAGGGAGAAGAGTGGTGGGGGGTGAGGCGAGGGGAGCAGGAGAGAGGGTAAGTCATCTCTGGAATTCAATTGTTTAAAAAATCATTTATAATTAAAGGGACAAAATAAAATACGATCGTCTCATGCATATTTAATCATTCACACTTCCAGCTTTGAAAGCATTTTCCCTGCGTGAATTTTCTCACTAATTTAAACCCTGATGTTGACCGCTGTTCGCTAAAACATCTGGACAATGCAGCTTTCAAACTTGTTTAAATTCAAATGAGCTAAAGGAGCCCTAATGCAGGTTAAAAAAAAAAAAAAATTGCAAAAAGCCAACAACTCCAGTGAAACTTTGGGGTGTGTTTAAAACACCTAGTAAGGTTAAAGTAATCTTGAGTAGAAATGCAAATATGTGCATTTTGATTTAGCCTAATTAAACCGGTGTTATGTGCAAACACATTCTCTCTCAACACTCAGGTTTGGGCTTAATAGAGCAAATTAATTCCCTTTGCTGGTGTATGTTTTTGCTGTAACTCACTCCCCTCCCCCGACCACCGAAAATTTCCCACGAAGCAAATTACGTCGGCAGCTCCGTATCTCGGGCCCAAGATGGAGACCGTAGCACCGCAGCTAAGCCCGAACCCGCGGTGTTGGGTGGCACCGGGCCGTGCCTCTTCCTCATACAGGATTGAGATACATCCCGACTTTTCATTTTGATTGAAATATGCGGGTTTAAAATGAGAAAACAGAACCTCAAAAATACTTTTTTGTAGCTACTGGGACTATTGAATGTGAGCTGGGGAAAGTGCTAAAGCGACGACAAGCCTTATCAAGTCCACAACGGCCTAGTTATCTAGCAAATGGCCTCGAACTTTTAAAGACCACTTGTCCTAAAGGAGGCCCACGGTGAAGGGGAAGGATGCTTTCGGGGGCTCCCTTGCTTCCCCCAAGCGGCTGTGGCGCTCCCTCCTCCCCTTCCGCCCACTCGGCAATCTCCGACTCTGCAAAGTGCAGGCTTGAAATTCAGGACAAGTGTGACACCTACCTGTGAAAAGG
This sequence comes from Loris lydekkerianus, assembly GCA_963574355.1. Classification (NCBI taxonomy): domain Eukaryota; kingdom Metazoa; phylum Chordata; class Mammalia; order Primates; family Lorisidae; genus Loris; species Loris lydekkerianus. The sequence goes on along the minus strand of CAUYPK010047092.1, from coordinate 26,464 downwards.
GGAAACCATCCCCTAGCCCATCCCTCGGTCCCAGCCCCGAGGCTGAGCTGGCTTCTACTGGCCGCCGGCCACCCGCACCGACGCCTACGGAACGCTCACTAATTTAATCAAATCCAAAAACGAGATCTATGCCCAATTTTGAAAGTGTAGAGAAGACTGTGACTTGGGAAAGCCTCCCCTCTTGGCCTCCGTTACTCGATTCCCGCCCGTATTAGCCTGAAGCACCTTTGAAATAGTAATAAGGGCTAAATCCGGCATAAAATCGAACTCATTAGCAAAGTTCAGCAGCTGATTGCTTTGCATAAAACACGACGCTGATTGGAAGTAATTAGGTTAAGCGATGGCTCTCTGGTGGTGGGTGTCCCTAGCTGACTTTGCCATCTTTTCTCCCTTCTGGGCACACACTTGGGTCTCTCTTCTCCTTCCTCCAGGGTCCAGGCTCACCCAAACTGCCCATATCATGATCCACATCTGCATTCCGGGCAGGCCCAGGTTCCCCGGGGCTCGCCGCCTAATTATGGTTTTTGCCTGGCACTCTGAAGGTCTGTGGAACCTCCTTTCCATCCCCACTTTGAAAAAAAGTTGCAGTTGGCATCTTTCAACCAAGGCAATGGACAGTTTATTGAGGCGTCTAAAAAATAATAATGAGTGGCTCTGATTATGTTAAAATCTCTTTTAATTAAATATTTTGCATTTTACAAAGGCGGCTGCAGTTTATTTTACTTTTTAAATCTAAGAGTATAACCTGTGTCTCTTCTGTAATAATACTTTTTAGCTCATACCCAGAAGAATCAATAGGTGTAAAAAATTAAATTAAACTTGTATTTTTAAACTATGAAACAGTTTGGGGGAAACACAAATGTATATATTTATATTACAAAAAAAACCATTAAATGCCTGTACAGGTGTCTCGATTTCATAATTTACTTCAAAGATATTGAATTATCAATTTAAATACAAAAATGCTACATTAAATATACAGAATAAGATTTAATACAAATCCTTTTTTGTAATTTTCCTTTTCGGTTGGTTAAGACATTTTTTTTGTGTGTGTGTGTGGAGATGTTCACATTTTTATGCCATCCATCTCCATAAACTATAAGCTTTTGAATAGGAGGGGGTACTTTATTTTTTTTAATCTCTCCTGGTGGTGGAAAAATAACTGCCAAGGCTATGTTTTTAATAAATTAGAAAAGTCCAGGACGGACGCAGCCCGCGTTAAATGTCGGACATACCTTTCTTCAATTCATAGGGAGAGTCTTTGCACAGGTCTAGCTGAGACTGGCTCCTCAACATTTTCGGGTCTTTAGCCAAAGCGTCCGCTCGGTTCAGCACGGTCTGGTTTAATCCATTGAAATGAGAGCCCGGACCGGTTGTGGGGCCTGCCCCGGGCCCCGGGTGGCCGTGGAGGTGTCCGAAGGAGCCATAGTTCGTATAGCCGGGATAGAAGGGCGCCGTGTAGTAGAGAGGCCGGGACAGCACGGTCCCGCCAGGAAAAGGACACTGCGCCGAGGGCGAGCGTGAGGGCGCTGGGGCCGGAGACGCACGGCTGCCTCCTAGGGCTGGCCCGGCTATGGGCCCTGCACACGGTGGGCATGGAGAGCCCTCACTCCCGCCGCCCCCGTCCTTGACCTTGTCCGAGGATGTGGCGATCTCTGCCAGAGACCACAATTTGGGCTTGGCCAGCACCGCTGCCGGCGGCGGTGGCGGCGGCGAGTGGATAACCGAGGGCCCGCCGGGACCGGGGGGCAGCTCTCCCGCGGCTGGGTGCGTGGCAGAAGCCGGCGCGCCTGCGGGGTAGTGAGGGGCCGGGTCTTCGGCCAGCCGCGCCGCCACCGGCCCAGCCGGGGAGGGCCCGCCGGCGCGGGGGGGCCCGGACATCGCGTCTAGGCGGCCCTCGGAGGGCGGCTCTTTAAAATCCAAGTCGCTGAGGCTGCCCTCGGTCTCCTTGCCGGCGGGGGTGGGTGGCCCCTGCAGCCGTTCGCAGGCCGAAGCTGCCTTCTGTTCTGTTCCTCCTGCGGGCGAAACTCGGGATGTCAGAGGCTCAGAGACCACTCCGGTCCCACGTTCCCGCCCGCAAAGGCAGAGACCCCTGCCCCTCCAAGCTCCAGGCCCAGTGTGCGCCCCCTCCAGGCCCCCCTTTTCCTTCTTATTCCCGCCCAACAGGCCCTCTCCGAGGTCCACCAACCTGCTTCAGGGCCCTCGGGGTCGCCCTTGTCCTCGGGCTTCTGGGCCTCGTCCTCGTCATTCTTCTCCAGGTCGATGTTCTCCTCTTCCTCCTCGTCCTCGCTGCGGTTCCGCGGCGTCCACGTCATCTTGTTCTCCTTCTTGAGGCGCCGGCGCGCGTTGGCGAACCAGGTGGACACCTGGGTGAGGGTCATCTTGGTGATGATGGCCAGCATGATCTTTTCGCCCTTGGTGGGGTAGGGGTTCTTCCGATGCTCGTTAAGCCAGGCCTTGAGAGTAGCAGTGGCGTCCCGTGTGGCGTTCTTTCGGTATGCCGGGTCCCCATAAGGATAGGAGCCCAGGGGCGCAGCATAGGGGTGGTACCCCAAGGAGCCCGCCATGCCGGGTGTGTGGTCGTAGGGAGACCCCTGTAGTGGAGAGGCAGAGAGAAGGTGAGTGTGGACCGCGGTCTGCACTGCCACGAAAACGAGCTTCCCACACTTTCCCTGCGCCCTGGGTTCTACAGGAAGGCGAGGCGGGCACTCCAGCTTCCCTTGGGACAGGGCTGGCTGTTTCAATCCAAAGAGCAACGCCTATCCCTCCTCCGAAGGCAACCGGGACCCAATTCCTGAGTCCAGTCCTTCGAGGGCCCTTGAAGCTGTGCCAGCCTCGATGCCACCCTGTAGGCCCCCGTCTGCCTGGGCACGTCAATCCGCTGTGCACAGATCTGGCCTCCGTGGCCTGGCCCTCCATGCAGATAGAGGCCTGGACAACGAAGGCAACTCTGCGCTCCGCACCCAGGCGAGTGGAAACAAGGGTAGTTAAGGTTTTGTTTCTTTTTTCTTTTTCTTTTTAACCCTCAAAGAAATGCAAACGAAAAGCTGAGCACTGCTCCAGCGCTCCCACTCTCCAAAAATGCTACCCCAAACCAGTCACAACTCAGCCGAAAAATCCCGGATGCACCGCAGCTCGGCCGACTTTTCAGAAATTTAATACCTCCAAATCGGATTGTGAAGATAGGATTACGGATTTGCAACATTTTGGAGGACTAATTAAAGGCGAGGCCAAACATATTTACATAGACTTATCAAGCTTCTGCCCAGAGGCATTCACACGGAGTTTTTCGGATTACTTTTCCAAAATATCAAAACCAAAATGATAAAATTAGCAGGGCGGACTGCAGTTTATGTTTGAACCAAATGCCCCTCTTTATTGCAACATCTTCCCCCCCAACCCTCCCCGCCAGCTCAGTGATCTGAGCAAGACGCGGCTCTCTTTTAGGATCAACTCTTGAACCGGAGGCCCAGGCGAAGCCAAGCTAGATAATCGCTCAAGTTTGCAGGGGCCCCGAAGCTTGCCCGAGAGGTAGGCGTTGGCGCCTAGGTCAGGGTCCCCCGCAGCCCCCGCCCGGCCGGCCGGACCGCCCCGGCTGCCCTGGCCCGCAGCGAATCCCGCTCACTCACCACGTACGAGGAGAAGGCTGCGGCGGCGGCGGCGGCGGGGTCGGCGCCGTACTGGAGGTGCGAGTTGTAGCCCGGCGAGGGCGCCGTGAAGGCAGTGGAGCCAGCGTAGGGTGAGAACGCGGAGCCCGAAGACGAGCGGCCGAGCTCATCCGTGCGGGGTCCCGAAATGACGCTGGTGCTGTACGCTGGGCACGAGTAGAGCGCCAGCGAGGCGGACGGCTGATATAAGTAGCCCTGCGGGTAGGACATGGCCACACACGGGCATGGGGCGCGCCGCGCCGCGGCCGCCAACCAGCCGGGCGGCGCCCTGCTAGGGCGAGCGGGCGGGCACCTGGTCTGTGGCTGCGCTGGGCCGCCGCTCCTCCGGTCCCGGCTCCCGGGCTCCGGCCCGCGGCACCTCCTTGCTGGCTTCCCGCGCGCCTCCGGCTGCGATCGCGGCGTCCGTCCTCTGCACGCCTCGCTCGCCCAGACTGGGCTTTTTTTTTTTTCTCCCCTCCCTAGCTGCTTTCTCTTTTCCCCCCTCTCTCTTTACACCGGGGGGCTCTGCTTTTGGCTTCGCAAACGTCCTGCCAAGATGCTAAGTTGGAAATTGAGGATTCTGACGCCTTGTGAGCGCCCGAAGCTCCTCCTTCCCGGGGTGTAGTCGGTGGGAGGACTGGCAGGAGCCTCTGGGAGGCCGCAGCCAACCCGGCCGCCAGGCGCGCCTCGCCCTCTCCCTCTTCCTCCCCGGCTCCCTCTCCCGCTCGCTGGAGCTCCCCTCGCCCCTCCCTAGCGCCCGCCTCTCCTCCGCGGCCCTCTCTCCACCTCCTTTTTGCCTCCCCCGTATCCCCTTCCTGGTCTCTCTCTCTCCCTCAGACTCTCGAGCGCCGGCCCCAGGATGACAATCACATCCCAGCAGCGCCGATCTTTTCCAACTTTCCTCCCCTCGCTAACTCGGGGCGGAGCAGCAGTCCCGTCGCACCGCCGGCCCTGGTAGCCTGTCTGGCCGCTCGGAAACACAAAGGGGACGAGGCCGCGAACTGTGAGCCGGAGAATGACTGCTCTCTCCTAGCCACAGTCAATCTCGCAGTTAGCGGATTTCTTGTTCTCCCGGAGTCTCCCCGCTCCAGCTTTTCCCACAAGCCAAGGGCCAGACAACGAATTGTATATTCGGAATGAAAGTCCCCAAGAAAGACAGATGGATGCCCGCGCCCAGGGCGCAGGGAGTACAGGATGACTGTCCCTCTGCGCCGGCAGCAGCAGGTGGGCGAGAGACAGGCCTCAGACATCTACACGTCTCTGGCTAGTCTTCCTTCCACTGACCACCTCCCCACCCCGCGTACTGGACGGAGGAAACACTGGGAACCTGGGGTCTACCAGGGTACCTTTCTAGAGGAGAGGTAGTAGGTAAGAGCTGCCAGACCCACAGGCAGCTACACTTGAGTAGCTCTCGGGACCGTCCCCACCTCCGCCCCCATGCCTTGTAGCCTCTTTCTCCGGGTTTGCTTTACGCAGCTCGCCCAGACAAGTCGGTAGTGGAGGGTGCGGGTCTCCTTCCCCTTTTGTTCAACTAAGTAGCCTTCCCCTTCGCAAACACTCTCGAACCCGCCCACGCTGCACTGCAAATACTGGGTAGAGCATTGCCTAACCAACCACTGTTTGTTCAGTGAGGCTCTGGCGAGACAAACACACACAACTGAGTCACAGGCAGCCCTTGCCCACGACGGCCACACAGAATACAAAACAGATCCTCTCCCCTTCCTTCCACCTCCCGTCGCCACAAGCCACGAACGCACTCGAACTGTGGGACAGACAGGGGCGCTGGTGAACCAGGAGAGAGGCTGGCACGGCTTGGGCATGCCGCTGGAGCTCGCTAGATCAGAACTTAGTGGCCTTCTATTATGGAGCCACAGGCAAGCCGAAGCATAACTATATACAAAAGTTTCTCGCATTGACTTTGACAGGCGAGATACACTTTATTTCCTGAGTTCCAGCCAGCTCACATTAACCAGCCCACCCACCGACCCACCACTCTACCACTCGCTCGGCGGCGCGCTTTCGTGCACGCGCGTTGACTCCTCCCCCTCCCTCTTGCCCCCCCCCAGGTTCCACCCACACCCACCCACAAGCCAACAGAGTCCTTCAGACTACATTCCCCGAAAACCTCTCTGTCCGTCCCGCCCTTTCCCTGACACTGCCTTCTTCTTCCATTGGGCTCTGGCTTGGTTTTGGCCCCGCCCCCTGGTGACGTATGCCCGATTGCCCTCAACTCCGGGCGCCGAAGGGGAAGGGCAGGGCGGGGCTTCAGCCGAGCTATTGTCATGGAGACGGGAAGCTGGCCGGGCCGCCGCGGACTGAGGCTGGGACAGCCGGGATGAGGGTGGCCGCCAGCCAGCCCCTCCAACGCCGAATCAAGGCGGAGCGGCCAGCGCAGCTCGGGACTGGGAAACGTGGAGCCAGCCAGTGGTGGCCTCTTCGGCAGCCCCCAACACCCCAGGTTGGGTGAAGGCCCAGTAGTCACCACCCGGAGCGCCCCGAAGCGTCCCCGCCCAGCTCCCTCGGCTCCCGCCTCTCGCGGCCCGGCGGCTCCTCAGCGCCCGCCTCCGGCTCCGCCCGCCGCCGCCTCAGCCGCTGGCGCTAACGGTCGGTAACGGCCCGCGCGCGCCGCCCGCCGGGGGCTCGCGCCGGCCACGAGGGAGCGTCCGCCGTCCGCCGCCCGCGCGCCCGCGCCGCGGAGGAGAGGTGAGCCCCCCCGCGCCGGGTGCCCGGTGCCGCGCGGCCGCCTGCCCGCCCTCCGGACGCGCCGGCGGCCAGTCGTGGACCCGGCGGACACGTCGGTGCCCCGCGCGCGGCCGGGTGTCCCGTGGGCGCTGGCCACGTGAATGTCGGAGCCCGTCTGCCGGTGTCCCGGGCCCCTGGTGGGCGCGCGTGACCGTGGCCCCTCGGTCCCCGCGTGTCACCTTCTCGGCTCCTGCTCCGGGCGTTGCTTTCTGAGACGCAGCTACGGAGGTGTGTGCCGCCGAGAATCCGAGTCTGTCGCGCACGCAGCCTCCTTACATCACCCTTCCTCTCTGGGCCGCGCCGCGGTCTCCCCCCAGCACCCCGTTTGGGGGTTTAATGGGGTTTTTTCTTTTCTTAATTTTTTTTTTTTTTTTTTCTTTTACCACCCCTTCACTCTTACTGTCTTCTTTTTGGTGTCAAGGACTGGAAAGAATTTTGCAAGATCTTGAAGCCGTTAGAACGTACGGTTCTGTTGCTGTGGTTGTCACCTCCACTCGACGTCAAATTTAAGGCTCATTTCTTAAGGATGTCTCTATTTTCTGCTTTATTTGCACATTGATGGCTCCGCTGCTCGGCTGGCCGCGGCCGCGGGCGCCTGAGATTGAATCGTGTTAATAAGGGAAGGCTGGTCGTTAGCAGGCAGACGGAACCCAGATAGCATCTGGCGGATTTTCTCCTTTTTTAAACGAACGTTCTCTCCGTTTTTTTTTTTTTGCTGGTAAACACGAGTTTTTAACTTTGTCTCGATGGTAGTGAAGATTGCGTTCTCCCGTCCCCCCGCCCTCCCTTTCTTTCCTTTCTGTTTATCCGCTTTTCCTTTCGGAACCTGCTTGCTTGTTAACGGTACTTTTCATTGGTCTCTTGTCACTGAAGCTCTTTTTACCCCAGCAGAGGTGGTATCTGTCTCTCCCTCCGTTCCCAGGTTACCAAGAAGACTCTTCTTGTTTTTTTTTTTGTTTTTTTTTTTTTTTCATTGTATGTGTATCTTTCCAGACATTTTAACTTACAGTAGGGGATAGGTCTGCTCTGATTGTTTTTAACGTGCGACTGTTAAATATTCTCATTTTAAAATTTCTTAAGGGCTCATTGGCTTGTCAGGTCTGCGCGGATCCAGTTACACATAACTCTTAGCATTTAAAGCTTTAAAATCAGATTCTCAACTGTATTGCCAAGACGTGGCCCCAGAGCTTGCTCTTCAAGTTTTGGCAGTCTAGTTGTCATTGTTTCAGTGAAGTGCAAAAGAGGTTATTCCTGTTTATTTTGTGTAATAGCTGTTTACAGTTAAAACTTTAAAGACTCATAAAAGTAGGTCTGCTGTATTTTAAAGATCTCATCATTCTTGTGTGAGACACAACACCAACACCAGGAAAGGCAACAGATTGCTTCTGTCATATCGCTTTGCTGTTTTGGAGTGTGCTTAAAGGATTATGATTGATAAGGCTGTCTTGCCAGAGAATGTTGACACAGGTGTGCATCGTTATCTTAATTAAGATCCTGAGAAAATGTTGTCTATAAATGGTGACATAAGAAGGGCGGCATATTTTTGTACAGTTTTGCTTTAGGAAAATTTAATTGCACTTGAAACCTGCCTTTGAGCTTCCAGCTTTTGTGAGCACTTTGGCAACAGAAGTTTTAGAGAGAAATGATAGTTTAAGTTTAATGTTAAGTGTTCTGGCATGTACTATACTACTTGTGGCTTTTGGGCAATGCCTGTGTCAGCTTCCTTTGTGCTTTAGCTTTGTGAGATAATGGTTTGTAACTTTGAAAGGAAAGCATAAAATAGGGCAGTACATTATTAAGCAAATATTTATTAGTGTTCAGAATAAATCTGTCTCAGAAGGCATGCTTAATGCACAAAAACAGAAATATACTAAAAAGGTACATATGTGAGAAATGCATACCATTTCAGGTTTTAGAAAAGAAATAGTCTCCTGGGGCATCTTAATGATATAAAAATAAATCTTTTTCGTATCATCAAGTACCTAGCTACAATTTTTATGGAATAACTTGTTTTTATTTCTAAAGATAGAAGAAAACTCTTTCTTCCAAAATAGTGTTCTGTAAATTTGTAAGTGAAGATAGTGCATTTAGCCTCTTACTAGGTTAAGGATCTGAATCATAACCTGAGTGACCACTAAAATAATACTATTGTCCTTTACTCCAAATCCCAAAATGCAGAAACAATGGCAAGACAGATACTGTTGACTTTATTACGCTTGGCTTACCCAGCACCTTAAACATAAGTATTGCATTAAGATTTTTCAGCTGTCTTTGTAGCTCATGATTTCTTGGAAGCTGGCTATCCATCAGTGTGTAAGGGGTATATGTGTGTGTGTGTTTCTTTAGTATTAAAACTCATTGCAGAAAGAGGAAGTGAAAGCGGAGGGGACCATAGGGATATGATCAGAAAAGCCGGGTGTAGCTTCCCAGTTCATTCCTGACTCAAGGATAATTACTGGCTAAAATTACACAGTCAACTAAAAGAATGACTTATTTAGATTTGTTTGCTGAAACTAAAATGAGCATTAATTTGGAGATAATTGTTTTATTTGTCTCTCACACCCCACCCCCACCAAATTTTATTTTCTCTGGCAGCTTCTATCACCATCCTTATGTTATTATTCATGTTATTTTCAAATTTGATATGTTGCAATAAAAGAGGTAAAATAGGAATATGAACTAATTACCTGTCATCTGTTTTAATGAATGATACTGAATAATTAACTATTATATTTATACAGTCTAGAAATATTAGGGAAAATTTAAATGTTCTTTAGATGATAATACAAAAATAAATGATTTCATATAATTCTGAGTGAATTAAACACATTCTTTAAGTAGATTATGGACACAATATTATACTTTGGAATAATATTTTAACTTTGAGAGTATATAGCCTGTTTTGAGTGGTAGTATCTCATTATCTTTGATATTTTTCTTCAGTTTCTATATAGTGTTGATTTTTGTACTTTTAACATCTTTTCAGTATATTTTTTAGCAGTTTTATACATATTTTTTCTTAGTAGAAAAACAGCCGATGCAACTCTAAGAAAATGTAAAATCTAGAAATTCTTTTTTCCTTGTTCAGTAATGACTCTGATTTTCTTTCATAACACTACTCTGACTTATAATACTGATAACTTAAGTCTGCATAAATCTGCAGTGTTTATATAGCTGCAGTATACCTAAGCACAAGTTTAGCTTTGTAAATTAACTTAGATGCTTCAGTATATTCTAATGTAGTTTGAGTTTAAGTCTTTATTAGTAAGGATGCACTTAATATTTGTTCAGGAGAGGAGAATATAATTTTCTCCTGCAGTTGTCATTTATGTAATCTAGTTTTCTGTTCTTTTTGCAAGCTAATAATGTTCCACACCTTGATAGAGTTTTTATTTATTTGCCATAATATGGGGTGATATCTTAGAGAAAATTAGATATTCGTATCTAATATCCCCAAAGTATTACTAGTTTTCTGTTTTTCTTTAAACAGAATCATTTCCATTTTTCTGTGCAGGTGATAAGTACGATGCTTCTGTAATACATTTGGATATTGTCAGCTAAGTTGACTTCTGAACTATGGAGTTCCTCCAAATGTTGGCTGAAATTTGTTCTTGTTCATCCCAAGGCTCATCTTAAAGTGAGTGTCTGCATACAGTGTGCCTATGTGTGGAGTTAAGCAAAATTAACATCACCACTGGTTTTTACCAAAGTGTTTATATTGAGAATAGAGGCTAAGTACAGAATATAGACAGTGTCACTTAAGGCCTTTGATTTTATTAATGCATTAAACAAGAGTGCAGTAAACATAAAAAATTTGATTGAAAAAATGACACTGAATATTTTTATATGCCTTTTATCATGGAATTGCATTGAATAATTTTTAATAGTAAAATTTATAATTTCAGTGATTTTCATAAAAGTCAAGATGAAGTTTATGGTAGTTTACAGATATAGAATTGATGTTTATACAAAAGTGATATAGAATAAGATGTTTATAGATATAGATAACTATATATAGTTTATGATATAGTTTATGATATAGAATTGATATAGAATAAGATGTTTATACAAAAATCACACTTTCTGATTATTTCAACTACCTAGTTCTTTTAGGAATAAATCAGCTCTAGTCATAGGTGCCAAACTCTTAGTGACAAAGAATATGCCAATGTACATGAAACTTGTCATTTCTCATTAAAAATTGGGTCTGCCAAATACAGGTGGATAAGAAAAGGTATGGGAAATAATTATGCAGAATAATTATTTCTATGCAGAATATTTATGTTGTATAGTGCAAGGATTTAGTGACATACACATTTTATTAAAAAAAATGGTTGGATGACAAAAAAATGAGCTAATTTTACAAAAGACAGCTATAATTAGTATAGCCTCCAATAGAACAAATGCTTCTCTCTGAATACTTTCCAAGGCATTAAAATGATTTTTAATGTGATATAGGATAATATATCATTTTTAAATAAAATCCTTGTGTTCCCCTAACTCTGATTGGGTCTTACAGAAATGGGGTTTTGTGTATGATTGAGAACTGAAGCATTACAGTATTTTAAAAACTCAATAAAAAGGAAATATTAAGTAGTGAGAATCTGATTCCTCTTTTAGTCTTTTAATCTTAATTTTTTAAACCATACCATAAAGTTGTTGAATTTAAAAGATAAGAAAGATGAATTTTATGTTTTATTTCTCTTTAGGATAAATACAGGAAAAATCTAAATACATATGAAGATTGGTTGAGTTTTACATCTGTTGTAAGCCAGATTTATTGTGACATTTCATATTTATTAAAGTTATTCAAATGTATTAAAATTCTAATATTTCTTTTATGAAAAATAGACGAATATGGGGGAGGCTCCATTCTGGAAAATACGAAGAAAACATATCCTTTCAGCAGTAATGGGTCATAGTTGATTAATTAAGAAGGTTGTACTAAACATTCTCTAGTGAAAATATCTAAAGAATATGCTTTTTGAGAAATGTATCATCCAGGAATAAATCCAATTGAAGTATTGGTAATTAAATTGTAATTCCATGAAGGAAGGAAATAGTACGAAAAATGAAGTTAACTATTGCTCTTTTTTCTCTTTAAGAGTCTCCAGTTCATAATGAAGCTACTGTATTGGCTATTGGAAGAAAGAGATTCTGAAGATAGGGAGGTAATATTATCTCTTTTAAAAGAATACTTTCCTCTATAATCTTGAACCTTGATTACATATAACAACTTTGTTCAGTAGACAGTAATTTCTTTAAATTTGGGGTATGGAAACTATATTAATTTCCTCTGCTAAGGTTGTGAGCCTGCTTTCCCTAGAGCTGTGGGCTGTGTTGGGAGAGCTGAGAAATATCACTTAGCCATACTCAGCATCCTTAAAATAGCTTCTTTCTGAGAATTAGATCTGCAAAGGTGTGCGGCACAGTTGTAGTAGATGTCATTCTAGTTGGTGGTTGTTGATGTGCCTGTATTTAGCATGCTGTTTAACTTTCCTCCTTTACCTCCAAGTTCTTTGTTGCCTTCATTTGGGGGGCTGTGTTCTCTGCAGGGTGATTTGCTGCCTGCCACAACCAAGCTCTCAGTGGAAGACCTGGTTGTTGGCAACTGGTTCCAAGAGGTTAGTTGGGCCCAGCCCAGGGTGTTCTAGTGTCCTGGAGGCCAAAAGCGCATGCATAGGGGTTGCTTTCTTGGTTCAGAGCCTTAGGTCCCTTTCCGTTTTTGTGTGTAATTCTTTTCCTCTGGCTAGGTTGACTTGCTGCTTACTTTGCAGCTGTTGCAGGAATTCGCAAGGAATGGAAGGCTCTGTTTTGTTCTGGATGATTTCTCTGATAGTTTACTCATATGCTTTTTCATTTTCAAAATCCTGATATTGGTAGGGAAGAATCAATCTAAGATTCTTGAAGAACATATATTGGGTTCGATGCATATCAGAGATTCTGTCCTCTGATACTATGTTACCACACTGAATAGGCAAAGCAAATTAAAAACAGAGTAAACCCTTTTTTAAAAGACCAATTACTATATCTAAGAATGTATATACAGGTTTAAATTGTATAATGGCATTTATGTCAAGTTGTTTTTCTTTTAAGAAGAATAATATACTTTTCTAGTCATCAAAAATACCCGTCCCCTGAACTGTATCTGGGGAAGATTATTAATAAAAAAGTGAAAGGCGTCATGGTGTCTAATTATATGATTAGGAAGTTGCTAAGAAATGTGGTGGCTAAAATTGATTTCTTCCACTAAAAGAACTAGTGTACATTTAAAAACACAAAAAACTTCAGGGAAAAGACTGTTTAATCTTTAAGTCAAATAGTATTTTTAGTTAACACAACAGGAAGAAGAAATAAACCAATTTCAGATTCGTTTATTCGTGCCTATGTAGAGGCAAGGCTGTAGGCAGTTGAGGAGGCCATAAAATGTAGTCAAGAAAAAAAACAAAAAAAAACAGTGATACCAGAGTGATTACATTATAACCTTGACCAACTTTGGCACTTCATGTACTCTGCTTATTACTCTGGCTTTAAAAATATCACCTAATGGTATAGCTTGTATATGGAATGCAGGGGTATTTTAGAATTGCTAGATCTTGCTGGCCACTTTGAAATATGCTACAATATTAGGAAGTTGAAATGTAATGTTTATTAATAGGAGGAAAATATCAAATTTAATATTTGGGCAACTGAGACCTTTAAACCCTACTTCAGGAGTATGATCTACACATCTAGGTCACCTTTTTTGCTTTTTTTATATAGATAAAATTATGGATATTCTACAATCCAAATGTCAAATTTATTAATTCCAAATTTTATTCTCTATAATGTACTTTTAAAATAAAAGGTATGTGTGCTTTAGAGAGTTAAATTTGGGTCATAGGCTAATTTACTAAGCCTCAGAACATAAAAAAGCAGCCTTGATTAATTTAGAACTATGAAAGGGGGCAGGTAGAACTGTTTTCAGCTGAAATTTACTAATGTAGCAGCCATTTAAATTAAATGTTTGTTAACATAATAGTGATGGCATTTCCTCCTCCTCCTCCTTGTGGTTTTGTCCAACTCGATGTTACAGTGGCAGTTGCACTGACTGTTAAGTGTTTAAATGATAGCACCATTATGTGAAGTGATTTTGAAATGAGAGATTCCAGCCAAGAATTACATCTGCTCCCATCTCCTTCAAATCATACTCCCTGGCAGTACAGATTATGATTGATTTGTTTGTGACAGATTGCAGGAAACAGTCATTGATTTTTCAATATTTTACCTTAAAATTATTTACAGTTGTAACCATGGGGAGGTATTTCCATGGGCTGTCAGCCCCTGAAAGACTAGGATAATATTCCCTGCTCTCTGACAAGACAAATTACCTGTAATGAGTGCAGTAGCTGAAGGGTATACTTTTATTTTAAAATATGTCAATAACCCCAGTGACTAAACGAATATTGATTTAGCATAATGAAGCCTGAGTAATGTGAAAATGAGCTTTTTCGAGGGGCATAGTAAAGACTTCTTTTTAGCTGGTTGTAAGAAGCTTTTCATTCTTTTCAGCTAGCTGGTAGAAATATAGTTTTAGAAGCAAACTGTTAGGAATGATAGCATTGTTTCTGATGACCATGGTCCAAAAGTTTTGACCTTGCTTTTAGTGATTATTTTCACATCTTATTTTGAGTCTTACTTTAAGTCTTAAAATAGTACTGATTTGTTTGATGTCTTTAACTGACTGAATATTTTTACAATTTCAATATATTTTGCTTTGGGACCTTCAGTCATAAATATTAAAAATACGTACAATCATTTGTAGATGACATAATAATTATATCAAGACATTTCAAATGGGTTATTGTAGCATTTAATGTGCTATATTTTATGGTAGAATAACTCTTACTCTCTGGACATCAGATTGCTTTCAGTGGGAATGGAGATTAATATACTGAGATCTTGACTTTTTAGGCATCAGGGCATGTTTTCATTTTTGTCAGACTTCTCCCCCTTTTTTATCTAACACTCAACTTTTTACGGATTAGGATCCCAAAGCATATGATCTTTAAACAAGTATGATACTAAGAAGTATATACCCTATTTTTATAGTCCATCAAGGCATCTGGAGGTTTTATGCCTAATGTCTCCCTGTCTCACTTGGGAAGGAGAAAGTGAGGCAAACAGTGCTGGTAGTACGAGGAGAAAAATAAGTATTTGAACAAGATAGTAAACTGATGTTTCATGGGAGCCAAATTTATTTTATAACTAATAGTAATAAAATTTTATAAAAATCTATTTAGAAATTAACAATACATTACAATTTAAAGAAATTCGGATTGTCTTTTGTGTTCTCTTGTTTGTCATACGGCACAGGAAACATTGAAATAAAGTGGAAAACATGAACATATATTTTAGTGGAAAACCAGGTAGGTTCTAGAACACAAAATTTTAACTTTATTTATCCCCAGGAAATTTGCTTAAGGGCATGACGCAGAAGATCTTTGTCACTTGTCTTAGTAGGATCTAAGCAATAAACTGGATGCTTCATAAAATACTAGACCTGTGATTTTATGCGCTGTAATGTTTCATTTCTCCCTCATCTCCTCTAACTTCTTTCCTGTTTTCAATAAAAAAGACACTTGAAATATAGAAATATGAGATATGCACCATCATCATATGTGAAATGATAACCCAAATTCTTCAACCGTTAATTTAGTTTATAGTTTTTAAGTTGATGTGGTATCCATAGAATTACTGATGCCTTCCAGAAAAAAAATAATTGATTTTTTTTCCTCAATAGATTTTTAGATACAATATCTTTTCTTTAAAATCTGTGCTAAGAAAAGCACCTATATTTTGTTTATTTGGGAGTAAAATAATAAATGTATAGTCAGTACTACTGACCCATTGTTTAGTTAGAACCTGTATGTTTATTTCATAGTACATGTATGGAACTATTTGTGTGAATTAAATTGAAGAAACATATAGATAAAATAAAGCTTTTTCTGGGGAAATTTTTCATTTGTAGATACAAGGCCCTTTTCCATCTACTTTTTCTCAAGGAGAAAAATACCTTGCCTCTGTTCTCCTTTAAGGAAAAACCATTCATATAAAGTATTTTTAAATCATGCAAGTCATTGCCTGGGGTTGGTTAAAACATTTGTTTTTGAAAAGGAGAAAATGCTCCTGTTTTAAAAATCTTTCTTGTATTTATATCTGTTAAGATAAATAATTTACTTTGATACGGTACATACCAATCTACTTAGTTAATTTTTTTCCAGAATTCATTTTACTGTGTTTGGTCTGATCTTCTATGATAACTTAATATAAGAACAAATTAGCACATAATTCTATTTTCCATGTGACCTCAACCAGTTGCAAAATTGTACTACCATTTTTGGGGGGCAATTTGATAGTTTATGCAGACAGAAGCATTAAGTATTTGCAAATGTTCAGTGCATCCTGGCCGATGTTACTGAATATGTTTTAAAGTAAGCAGTTAAAGAAATACTTCACCTCTATTTCTAAGTTATTAAAATGCCTCCTAAAGGTAACATTTTAAATTAGTATACATAATTGATTTGTAATTTGTCTTCTCCCAAGCAGAAAGCAGTATAGCAAAGTTAAGCCTGATCGGTGGAGTATAAGGTATTAGGGATTGATGGTGACAGTGATAATGACAACTAAATGAATTTTTTTTTCTTTTAGATTCAGCCATCCGTCTTTGACATTTCCTGTGATCTGTTTCAATCTAGATGCAAAGAACATGGAAAAATCAAGTGCTCAAGTGGTTTAAATCTGTTTTGGATGTTTCTATTTACAGACTACAATATTTTTCCAATTAAAATCCTCAGTTGTCACGCAAAAGGTGATTAAGTTCCTTGTGATCACCAACTTTAATTGGAAATGCTTAGTATTATATCGAGTATCAAGTATCACTGAATACTTTTTGTTTTAATCAAGGTACAGGAAAAATAAAATAAATTTTATATGTTGACTTTTTTCTAAAATGTCTTTATTGGGTTGAATAAATGTTTATACCTGAAAAAGAGGGTTAAAAAATTCCTTTCTCCAGCATAGTAATTCTTCTGACGATCAGATATCATTACACTGGGTATAAAATCACGTTCTAATGTGACCCTATTATATTTGGAGGAAAAAGACTTGAAAGGTATTCCTATGTGTATTTTTTTCTGTATTAGTCCCTCTGGAATAGAACATTTCCTTCTTGAACAAATCTATTAGCTCAATTCAGATACAAGAAAAAGTTGCCTTAACTGGCAGAACATTTTTTATGTGTTTGATTTATGTAAAGAAGGTTGACATCTAGTTCTTTCACAGAATTTCTGCATCTGGGTAGACTGGTAATGACAGTCATTATGAGTTTTTAGGAAATTTCTCTTTGTAGCCTTTGTAACAGCTATAAGGAAGAAAAGGATTCCTCTGTACAGACTGGTCTCCAGCCTCTGCGGTGTGAGCATGGGAATGGGTCCGTCTGGCCAGATGCACACCTTGGGGAGGGCACTGGGGAGATCACAGATGCTGATGACACTTGTAGAAACTGCTGAGTTATTTTCTCAGTGACATAGTTTATACTTTATTTCCATAGTTTGTACAATGCATCCAAGGGTGAGGATGAATTCTTAAGCTTACTTAGATCTCACATTTATTCAACTAGAATATTCCCTTTTTATTTTTAATTAAATTTTGTAATTGTGATAATTATAGAGTCATGTGCATTTGTACAAAATAATACAGAGAGATCCTTGAACACTTTGCCTAGTTTCTTCCAAAGGTAACATCTTACAGTATACTGTGTTGTACAGTATCACAACCTGGATGTTGACACTGATATAGTCAAGACAGAGAATGTTGACGTCACCACAAGGATCCTTCACGCTCCCTTTCTTTTGGCAGTTTTTGGCCGGGTCTGGGTCTGAACCCACCACCTCCAGCATGTGGGGCCGGCACCCCACTCCTTTGAGCCACAGGTGCCGCCCACACTACTCTTTTATAGTCACACCTACTTCTCTGACATTTTTGTCCTTTTAAGAATGTTGTACAAATGGCATCTTAGTATGTGACCTTCTGGGATTCCTTCTTTCACTCAACATTGTGTTCTAGAGATTCAGCTTGTTTGTGTTGATAGTTTGGGGGGTTTTGTTGTTGACTAGTATGCCATGGCATGAGTATACCACAGATGGTTTAACCATCCACTAGTTGGAACATCAGGGTTGTTTCTGGTCTTTGACTATTACAAATAAAAGTGCTAAATATTTGTATAGAGGTTTTTGTGTGAACATAAGTTTTCATTTTCCTGGGATAAATGCCCAGGAGTGGAATTGTGGGCCGTATGGTAATTACATGGAGTATTTTTAAGTTCATGATTTTGTGTCCATGAGAGAGAAAGGCAAGGAGGGCATTTACATTTCTGTAGAGTGTTTGTTTTCAACTACATTTGTTTATGATTTTAAAACATACAGATTATCTTAAGTAATTTGTAACCAGGTAAAAGAAAGTATTTTTCCACACTCTAGATTTTGTTCTTACTTTAGAGAAATGCTTTTGAAAAAAATTACTTCTTTTTTTGGTAAACAGTTTCTATGTAAAGGTATAAACATAGGTACAAGCTACAGAAAAGACTTTGCAGAGCTGACAGGGTAGTTGGGGAAATTTAGGGAGATTTTCCAGGTGTTAATAGAAACGACATTCAGGGATCTATATCGTGATTGTTTCTGAATTGACAGACTCTTAAATTTTGTCCCTCCTATCTCACCTGCAGTATTTGTAGAATTAACTGAAAATGCTCAATTAGTTCAGCTATATTCACTTGGAAGGAAATAAAAACAAATCTCTTTTCATGGTACCTGACCTCTAAAAATGCAGCTGCTTTATGTGATGCTTAGAAGAAACATTATGGATGTTTGGAGGAAGCACGTTTGGACGGAGACAAGAACTCCATTTCCACCAGATCCTGGTGGAAATTATAGTAAATGACATTATTTCTGTTGAGACATGATGAAGTACATTTAAAACGGTGTACATTCTATTCTTGGGGAGATCAACTGAAATGACTTTCAAAGATAATTTTTATTCTGATTTTCCATCATATATATTGACTTTAGAACCCTTAACAAAGATGTAAATCCATTCTTCTTTTTTTTTTTAAGAAACATCAGACATATTTAACTGGTACAGTGATCCATCTAACAATAGTCACTGTTATGAGTTAACAGTTTGAGTGGTCTTAGGCTCAGGGGATCCCAGTCTTTTACTGCATGTAAGTATGGTTTCATCTCTAGCCTATTATGGTCATGACCAAAGTGATATAAATCAGATAAAACAATAGCCTTTGCCCTTAAAGGTGATCTGGATAAAAAACAGGATGTATACCTGGAATCTTTAAATGCCAGTATAGTCGTTCATTCCCTAAGCTGTTGAAGCATCCTGTGTTCTAGAACTTCTAGGCCCTGGGAACCTACCAGTGCAGAAGACAATACAAAGCCCTGTTCTCATAACCCACAGATTAGGGTATAAGAAAAGGCGGAAAGGTAAAAGTAATTGCAAAACCAACCTGATTTTGCATTAGAAATTCGGAACATCTAGATTTCAGGGGAAAGATCCTAGTAGAGCAGTAGCAGTTGTCACAGAAAATGAGAGGCTTAATTTTTTTAGGTTTTATTTTTAATTGACACATAATTGTATTCACGGGGTACAGAGTGATGTTTCGACTTATGTATACATTGTGTAAGGAACAAATGAGAGTAGTTTCTCCATCACGTCAAAAACATCAATTCTTTCTGGTGAGAACATTTCAAAATCCTCTCTTATTTTGAAACGTACAATATTATTACCCATCGTCGCTCTACTGTGCAATAGAACACCAGGACTCCTATCTGTCTGTAATTTTGTACCCATTGACCAATCTCGCCTTCTCCCCCCAGCAAGAGGCTTGGATTTATAAGGTGCATGATACACAGAAGGAGGACATCAGAAGGGAATGAACTAGAATGTGGTTTGTTGGAAGCAGGGTGGAATCTGATCTGGCTGGAATTTTGGAATTTGGGGCATCAAGAGAGTATGTCATTGCCCAAAAGCATATTTGACAGCTTCCTGTATTTTAGGAACTGACCAGAAATGAGGAATACTTTTTAAAAGGAGTAATATTTGAATTTAAATGTGTGCGTTTGAGTGAAAAACAAATGGGTTCTCTTCATCATAAAACTAGAGCTTGATTTTTTTTAATCAAATCATAAATACATAGATCATGTATATATTAATGCATTTATGGAGTACATTGTACTGATTTCATATAGAATTAGGAACGCTTACATCACACTGGTTAATAGGTACCTCATCTCATTTACTTAATTATTGTGTTAAGACATTTATACTCTACACTTAATACATCTGACATGTACCCTTGCATTATGCACCATAGGTGTGATCCCACCATTCACTCTCCCTCCATCTGACCCCCCACTCCCCTCCCATCCCCCTTCCTCTTTCCTTCATCCTGGGCCACAATTGTGATCTATTCTTCATGTGAAAGTTTGAGTGATTGTAAATTGGTTTCATAATAGTACTGAGTACATTGGATGTTTTTTCTTCCATCCTTGAGATATTTTACTAAGTAGGATATGTTCCAGGTCCATCCATGTAAATGTAAAGGAGGTAAAGCCTCCATCTTTCTTTAAGGCTGCATAATATTCCATGGTATACATATACCACAATTTATTAATCTGTTCATGAGTCCTTTAGGTTATGGGGCTCAGTGTGTGTGTGAGAGAGATAATGTGTGAAATGACACTATTTTCCATTTTTTATATTTGACAAGAAGGAATAAGGTATTTTATACTTTAATAGTATCTTAAATGAATAATCTATTTGACTATAATGTTTGTTTTTTTAATCTTGGTTTATCTTAGGCCTGAAATAACAAAAGACCTCAGAGCTCTTTTGGAAGAGCTCCAAAATTAAAACTGTGAGATCACATGTAGATAAAAATTATGTAAGAAATACATCAACAAGATTATACACAAAGCTTATGGCTTTACTAGGAAACTATTATATTTTGGGCAATCTAAGAAAATGCAAGTATTTATATATGTTACTTCTTAAAAGTGAATAAAGTAAGGAGAGAGAGAAAAGCCTTTTCTAAATATGCACCCAATTTTAGGAGGCTGAAATAGGAAGCTCTGAGGTTCCTTGAACTTGGAAAATGGAAGACATAAGTTTCTATCAGAATTTTTTTTAATTTATATGAATCATAGATTTGATAAAGGTAATTATAAAAGACATTATGATACTCAGGATTTATGTATAATATCAATTCAGTATCCCCAATTATATGGTATTGCCAAATAGGGAGGCCAAAATGAGTCGTGTTTCATCAAAAGGCCTATATTAGGCCAGTGACTTAAAAGTTCTGAGTATATACAATGGCAAAACATTTGGAATCATCTTGTAACACTGTTAATGTAGTGGTTAAAAAAATAAAAGAAAAAATATACTTTTAGATAGTTTTTTTTTTTTTTTAAATTGTACATACACTGCAAATCATAGATTGGTTACCACTAGACTTCCTGGCTCTGCGGGAATTACTGTAGTCACTGTATATTCTTTTAAAATACCAGGCACTTTATAATTCTGTCTATAATTGTTTATATATATTTCCTCCACAAAATGATTTTAGAATGACTTACTGCTAAATTAACCTACTTGCCATCTTTAAACTTAACATAATGAATACACTAAGGTGTCCATAGACTTTTTATTTTTTTCCAATAAATAAATAAATTTTATTTATTTAAGCTACCTTTCAAACTCAAGCTATACAAATAGCAGGCTGCTTCCACGTGCAGGCTTTTGAAGCTGGAGAAGACTTTTTTCCAGATGAGGACGTTTAAGTCCCACGATGGTGAAGGGACTTGCGAATGAGAAATAATGAAGATTTCCATCATCTGACTCCAAGCAAATGCTGCCAACTTGAAGGTGCTTGTCCCAACTCCTGGCAATTTGGCTTGTCAGTGTTTGTATCACATCCCTATTCTTAGTAATATGTTAGTCTGCACATGTCGGAAATAAATGTCTGCTTACCATTTTCATATGCAGTACATTTTAGCACCAGACAGGGGTACAAGTGGCAAGCATCCGTGTTTGAATCTCAGAACTGGATAGAAAGGCGAGCACAATATTCCACTTATTTATTCATTGTTATTCAGGCATATCTGCTGTGTTTTAATATTGTGATAAATACAAGGAGTCAGATATTCCCTGAATGCACCAAAGTAGGCACTGCACCTGGCCTGAAGAGGAAATGGCATGCAGCCCGCAGTTTCTGCCCTGTGGAGCGTGGAGCTGGGTGTCTGCTGGGGAGATGGAGCCATAAGCAGATGGTATAGCACAATAACAGGGAAAAGCATGGGCGCCCAGCCCCTCACTGGGTCTGATGAGTGGTAAGCAAGGTTAAAGAGCTGTCCAGAGGAGAGGGGGTAGAGTGAGCTCTGCAGGGAAGAGGGCTCCAAGCAAGGTTAGCAAAGAGCCTTGGGGTGGTCCATTGTGGGATGAGCGTGGGCAAAGCATGTAGAGACAGGAAAGAGAAAAGAGTAGACAGGGACGGGCTATGAAGGGCTTTAATGCCTGACAGATGAGCTTGGGCTTCTCTTGCCAAGAGGGATGCCCCATAAAGGTTTTAAGCATGTACCAGACCAGATCTGCATAATACCACTTGGCAGGGGTATGGGAGCGCGTAAGAGACCAGCAATGTTGGATGTTGAGAGACCAGTTTGGTTTTGCAAGTAGTTGTCCAGGTGATAGATGACAGTTGCCTGAGCTAAGAGAGTGGCCAGGGGAAGGAGAGAGGTTGATGACTTGATGAGAGATGCTCAGATGCTAGAAATAAACGCACTTGGTGACTGATTACAAGTGAGGGCAGAGGAAAAGCACGCCAACGGGGTGTCCACAGGGCTTACACAATCAGGCTGTGTTGGCAGTGGTTGGAGAAGTAGGCCCAGAAGGAGAAAGGATGAATGGTCATTGTGGGCTGAGCCGCTGCTTTGGAGGTGCTAGTAAAATAAGGGGCTTGGAGTTCATGATCTAGTCTTTCTTAATGGCACTTTTTCTCTTAAAGGGCAAATCTTTAAGATTTTTTTTTAAGTCTTTTTTTTTTTAATTGGCTGTGTAATATGGCTATAATGGTCCTTTGTAAAGGAAGTCTTCAAACAAACTGTTCAACATTGTCAGGCAATGTTTGTTTTGAAAAAGATGGGGTCCAAAGGTATTAAAGGAAGGAAAGAAAAACCGTTCCCAGCTGTTATCTCCTAAACATTTCAGCGAATGAAAGGGAGTAAATTTCAATTGTGCATTGAGATTCGAAGATACAGAGGGGTAAAATATTTCAGAGAAAAAAGCACTTGAGAATAGGTTTGTTTTTAGAAACATGATGAATTTAGTGACAACATTTGCACAAATGATTAACGTCATCTCCAGGTGTCATGCTACATCATCTGCATCTTATTACCTCAAACCGCCATTCCAAACACAGTCGCGTGTCATTAAGTACAGGGCAGTGTTCTGAGACGCACATCACCAGGTGGTTGTGTCATGTGAACATCATACAGGGTCCTAACACAAACCTAGACCGTACCGCCCACTCCACACCTCGGCTACCAGGCACAGCCTGTTTCTCCTGGGCTGCAACCTGCAGCACACTGCTATACCGAATACTCTAGGCAACTGTGTATCTGAGCATATCTAAACACAGAAAATGCGCAGTAAAAATATGGCAGTATCATCTTACAGGTTCATCATCGTATACATACTCATCTGTCATTGACCACAGCATCATTAGGAGACACATGACTACATTTATTCAGCACCTACTAGGTACTGGATACTGAAACCATGTTGGCCATAGCTCCAGATCCTACAGCAGCCATGATCCTTCCCTCGTGGAGTTTCAGTCTAGCTACGCCTTCCAAATCCTAAAGATAGCCTAATATGTTATTTCTGTCAGTATCTGCTTAATATAATGAATATACGTGAACACAACATATGATTCTTAAATCCTGGAATAATCCACACGCATTCTTCCCGTGAGAAAGCAGTGCCAAGTTCACAGGTAGAAAGAGAGAAAGAAAGGATTTACTGCTGTCTTAACTTGTGCCTATTGAGGGGGGGGCTTGTAGAGTTTTCCTCAGAGTGGGGAAACAGGAGCAGATATGGACGCTAGCTCCTGGTTATTCCTGAGTGGTTAATAAATACGAAGTTACTACATCTTCACTCCCAAGGGTGTGGATGAAAAAGTATATACAGGTCTCAGAACCTAGTATTTCCTTGAAATTTTGGCTTTGAAAACCTTGACAACCCCCTGAGAAGCTGAACTACGGAGACTTTGAATTATAGAACCAAGTAAGACCATTTCCCCCTCTCCCTGACACGCACTCATCAGCTGCTTATCTGTAGATTTCTCCGTTCTGGGTGTTTCATCTCTATGGAATACTACACTGTGTGATGTTTTGTGACTCTGTGTTCTTTCACTCGGCGTGTTTTCCAGTTTCATCCGTATTGTAGCACACATCACATCACGTGTGTGGCCACGTGCATTCTTGTCTTAACCCATTTGGGGCCACTATGACAAAAATGCCATAACTGGGTGGCTTGTAAACAACACACATTTATGTCCCACAGTTCTGAAGGCTGGAAGTCCAAGATCAAGGGACAGGCCGAGTTGTTCTTCACTGAGTGCCTGACTCCAGGTTCACAGATGGCGTCTTCTCTCTGTGTCTTCACATGGGAGAGGGAAGTAAGATCTTTTTTTAAGTAAATCACAATCCATTTCATGTATTTCCATACCTTCCCTGCGCCCAACCTTACCTCTGTCTCTTTTTTTAGGGGTATCCCTTCTTTGGCCCCTTATTTTCTGTTTTCCATTGTCTTCTGATTTCTTACCTCTCTTCTGTCTTCTGGAACTTAAAATTCTCCCTCTTCACTTAGTTTCTTTTCTTCAGTCACTGCCATTCCAAAATATTTCCTCCAGACTCAGTTTCTTCCACTGGGAATATTTGTGTCCTTGAGCTTGAAGCTACAGACCAGTACTGGTGCTGGGCCTGTTAGGAAGCTGGCCGGACATCGCTGCCTGAGCTCCGCCTCCTCCCCCGTCCCCCAGTCCATACCCCCTCCACCCAATCCATGGACAGATTGTCTTCCGTGAACCCATCCCTGCCACCAACAAGGTTGGGGACTGCTGATCTAGAGGCCTTGTTGCCAGCTCTGATGGTTCCAAGTTCTTATTCTGTTTAACCTCTTTGTGCATGTAACAGTGTCCCTGGCTCCTGAGAGTCGGCAGTCCCCAGGTTCCTCGTGGGCCCCTGCTGCTGTTGACTTGCTGACACACCCCCCTCCCCCATTGGTGTACTGCTCAGAGGTTGCTGCTGTCTGGGGTCCTGCCCTCTGCCCCAGTGCTCTCCTCTGCCTGAGCCTCAGGCTGGGATCTTCAGTTGTCTACAGGGACAGTCCTGGTTGTCCTGTACGTCTCCTCTGGCACCCTCCTCCTATGCCCTCAACACCTCCTCTTGCCGTCACTCTTGCCCCAGCTACCCACTCGGGTCAGCGTTCCTTTCCCTTGGGTTGGGTTCATCCTGCCCCGTAAACCTTAGTCTGTCCCGCTATCAGAAATACTTGAACAAAGGGCTAGGGACACAGGGTTGAGGACTCAAGGGCTCTGTACCTGGGAAGGCCACACTCCAGGTGTGGTCTATGGACTGGGACAGGCCACCAATACTTCTTTTAATAGACTATTTTTAGAGCAGTTTTCAGTTCACAGCAAGATTGAGCAGGAGGCACAGAGATTTCCCATACACCCCCTACTTCCACTCCTGCACAACCTTTGCCATCATCAACATCTCCCACCTTTATGGCACATTTGGTGAACCAACAGTGACATCGTTACCACCAAAGCCTACAGTTACATTAGGGTTGCCTGTCGGCATCAGACATTCTATGAGTTACGTATCTGTTGAATACGTAACAACAGATACCAGATGGAGTCGGTTCACTGCCCTGAAAATGCCCGGTGCTTTCTCTTACCCCTTCACACCCAAACGCCCCAACCACCAGCTTTTTCCCTGTCTCCGTAGGAAACCCTCCGTTTTCTGGACTATCAGACAGTTGGAGTTGTAGCCTCTTGAGACAGGCTGCTTTCTCAGAGTCACGTGCATTGGTTTCCACCATGTCTTTTAATGACTCAGTCACTCATTTCTTCTGAGTGCCTAATAATGTTTTATCATCTGGATGTACCACGGATTTTTATCCATTCACCTTCTGAAGAACATCCCATGTTCTGGGACTTAGGAATGAAGTGGTTATCAACATTCATGTGTAGGTTTTTGTGGGGATATACATTTTCAGCTCTTTAGGGTAAACACCAAAGAATCTGACTGCTGGGTCAAAGGGTAAAAATTGGGTGCTCGTTTTGTTAGAAGCTGGCAAACTGTGTTTCAAAGTGGCTGTAGCATTTTGCATTCCTGCCACCAACGAATAGAGTTACGTTACTCCACACCCTCGTCAGCACTTGTGCGGGCTATTTTAATAGGTGTGTAGTGCGATCTCATTTTAATTTGCATTTCTCTAATGACATATGATGTAGAAGACATTTTCTTTTTTTTTTTAATTTTTATTTAGTTGTTATTGTTTGGGATTCATTGAGGGTACAAAGAATTAGGTTGCACGGGTTGCATTCGTTAGATAAAGTCCCTCTTATAATTGTGTCCTGCCCCTAAGAGGTGTGCGGAACCCCGTGACCCCCATCCCCTCCCCTCTCTCTACTTGCTCGTTCCCCTACACCCTGCCTTGTATTAGCTCATCTGCCGCCTTCCTATTAGAATAGAGGACATTACATTCATGCTTCTCCATTCTTTTTTTTTATTTATTTATTTATTTTTTATTTATTTTTTTTTTTATTGTGGAGAAGGGGCAGGGAAAGAAGGCGGGGGAAGAGGTGCGTGACAGGGTCGGGCCAGTGGCATGGTACCACATTGGCTGTATCTAGGTAGAGGCAGTTTCAGGCCAGGCCTTGCTGAGTCGTTGCTACG
>CAUYPK010047090.1:0-45993 GCA_963574355.1 Loris lydekkerianus | reverse complement strand
GCTTAGTACATTGGATACTTTTTCTTCCATTCCTGAGATACTTTGCTAAGAAGAATATGTTTCAGCTCCATCCATGTAAACATGAAAGAGGTAAAGTCTCCATTTTTCTTTAAGGCTGCATAATATTCCATGGTATACATGTACCACAATTTGCTAGTCCATTCATGGGTTGATGGGTATTTGGGCTTCTTCCATGAAAATAGACCTGCCATTCGATCCTATAATTCCTCTACTAGGTATATACCCAGAAGACCAAAAATCACAATATAACAAAGACATCTGTACCAGAATGTTTATTGCAGCCCAATTCATAATCACTAAGTCATGGTAGAAGCTAAAAAATTATTCTTAATTGAAAAGAAGTAAAATTAAATAAATAACCCATCAAAAGCCTGGATAAATGTTTGAGGAATAAGAACATAACCATATAATAATAATTTTTTTTTAACGTTGTTGGTGGAGGGAATCCATTGCAGCAGCCCAAACTTGCTTCATGTATAGAGTATTGTTGGGTGGTGGCGGGTGAGGGATTGTGCTGATATTCAGTGATGGTCCTATACAACAATAAATAAGGTATTTTGAGAGAAATAAGCACAAGGAAACATATTCTTTAGGTTACTGATCTTCAATTGTTATGTCAACAGTAGAAAAAACACAGGCAAATATAATCCCAGCAAGTAGACTTCTCATGGTCCCAAATGATCCAAGAATTGAATGGTAACCCCTCAAGAGAATGAAAGGATTGCACACTACCTAGACCATCTTCCCTAAATATCATTTTGCTACCTTATGCCTTTGACTGGTGCTGGATAGGTAGTTTGATTTGGCAGTTCGAGATTATGCTCTCTGAAGAAGACTTCGAGTGTTTGTATTGAATTCAGTATTTTGGAAACCAGATGTTAACCTTGTATTATTATGTTCATTAAATTTTTTCCAATTTCTGAACTTCTTTCTATCCCTTCAACTTCTCATATTTCTGGGTCTTTCTGCCCCTGGAGTCTGCTTTCCTTAAGAAGCCACATCTCTCCAACTCCCACCTCAGATCAAGATAATTTGTTCTCATCATTCAGATTTCAGCTAGATTGTCACATCTTCTGAAAAGATTTTCTTAAAAGCCCCAGATTAGGTCAGTTCCTAACACGACCCAGTATATCTTACGACAGATTGCCATTGCTTATTTAGTTATCCTTTTTCCTGCTGATTGTAAGGAATCAGCAGGATTTGTCTTCTCCTCTTCTCTTTCCAGTGTCACCCATCATGTCTGGCCCTTAGTGGCTGCTCATTACATATTTATTGAATGAGAAAAACCTGCATGGAAGAAGAAATCTAGGAGAGTTATGTTAATGAATTGGAGTGTTGTATAAAAATCATAAGATGGCTATAAACAATCACACTGCAAGCTGTAATGAGGTTTCCAATGTTCTTCAGGTGTGATGAAAATGTGTGTGATCCTGGTCAGTAACTAGACTCGTTTGCCAGATCCCCACTTGCTTAAATCTTCAGTTTGTCAAGGAGAAAACTGTATAGAGCAGTGGAAGGAATCTAGGGGCCTCATAATTAGAGGAAAATAAAGGTTACCTCTTTTTTGAATATACAGTATTCTGTGTAAACCCTCCCACTGGATTTGTTTTAAGAAATAAATTAGTGAATGAGTTATTAAAGAGACGGGTCCTAAATAGGCTTAAATAATTTTGAAATATAAGATCACCACTGAAAATCTTTGTCCCCTTTGAACTATTTCTCAAATGAGTTGTGATCAGAGTTTACTTGCTCTCGGTTGGATCGTGACCTCAAGGGCATGGCCAGGCTCTCTCTGGCTCTGTGGCTCTAAGTGTCCACACGTATCACAGTACTTTTTAACTTGACTTAATATCTTCCCCATCTCAGCCTTAGGCATCACTCTGTTCTAAATGTGGCGTGGCCCACAGGCTGCTGCATTTCCTGTAGAGGAGAGTCATTGGCTTATCTCCCCCCTCCCTTCTTATTTATTTACATTCTATTTTTTATGACACAATGAAGGACTATAGATATAAAAAGGTTTTTTTAAAGCAGGAAATCTGGTGAGCAGCTTGATATTTAAGAAAAAAAAAACTAAACACTAGACAGAGGATTAAAGTCTAACACCATCTTCCCACCAGTTTTAAATAATTCATTTCTGTGACGTGCCGAATAGCATTGCAGATGTGCTAGATCTAGAATGAAATTTCACCTTCAAATATTCTCTTCCTCTGCAGTTTTCTTTTTTTTCTTTCTCCTCCAAAAATATATTTAAATTAAGGTGACCTCATGTTAAATATGAAAGAATTTCAGCCTGCTAAAACTAGGATGGATGAGCAATTGCTAAGCCTTTATTCAGAGCTTTCTAATCTGGTTCAAGGCCCCTATCAGCTATAAAGGTGGTTCTGTCACAGCTTAGAGGAAGCAACAGTGGGTTGAGAGCACAGAAGTCTGACCCCAGATATTCACCACCGCCCACACGGGACCTTAGGGAGTCTCTTCTCTCTCCCTGGATGCTAATGAGTACATTTCTTATTGCTGGTCTGATCCAACCATACAATCTATTTTTTATGCAGATAATCCAATGTTTATATTTAGAAGATGGAAGAATTTTAATCCTCCTCCCCTTCAAAAATGAAAACAAAAACCTTCTGTTCTCCCGTTGTCGTGAACGACACCTCTATCTTTCTAACTTATCCAGCTGAAAAACTTGAAGTTAGCCTTAACTCCTCCTTTTCTCAGATCCCACATTCAGTCCTTCAAAAAATACTGTTATTATCTTGAATCTAATTTCATATCCACAGCCATTATGCCTGAAAACATTGCCACACTGCATTAGCAAATACTGAATCCTTGCCCCATAAGAGAAATGCAAGGTTGGGTTCCTGCAAGCATCTCGTCACAGTTCACCAATTGATTAATACACCACCATATTTTATGTTTCTGCTGAAAGACTCCTTATTTAATATATATTGTTGATTCATGATCTTTGAATTGAGGGCCAACAGCACCCTGAATCGTGCCGATAAGAGCTCTTCTAACAGATCTATTTTCTCCATGGGACATGTCACGGCCTTCTTCGCTCAGGAGACTTACATAGCATTTAAGCACCCTTTTAAACAAAGAAGAGTACAAACATGTGAAATGTATGGCCCTAAATATACTGGGAAAGGACACTTGTTTGTGGTGTGAGAGCTGAAAGGAGAAGGCAGAGCATGGCCCTGTTCAGCCTCATCTGGGAGCAGGCGTGTCAGGAGCCCAGATTTCCCCCTGCTCTGAGCATGTCTTCAGTTCCCTGGGAAAGCACCATGACCATTGACTTCAAGGTTACACATACATTTCAGCAAAAGGTGAATCCACAAATATGGAGTCCATAAGTAATGAAGACCCACTTCACTATCCCACCACTTCCTACAATTTCTACTGTGTATTAGTTTGCAAGGAAGGCTAGAAGGAAGTACCACAAAGTGCGTGGCTTAAACAACAGGAATGTATTATCTCACAGTTCTGAAGCTAGAAGTTCCAGACCAAAATGTTGATGGTGTTTGTTATGTCTGAGCGCTGGAGGACAGTCTGTTCCAGGCTCTCTCCTGGTTTCCTGTAGCTTCAGGGTTCATTTACCATTAGAGTGGACTTGGTCATTTACCGTTAAAGGTCAGTTAATTAAAATAACTATTTTGATAATAAGTTGTAAGACAACTGCCATATGTGCCCACTTCTTAAAAACAAAAAATAAGGAGACATGAAAGGAAACTATTCAAAACAGAAAATTAGAAAATAGCACAGTATTGGTAAGGGGAAGATTATACGTGGTCCCCAGAGAAGATTGGTGCTGGTGTATGGATGGCTGATTCTATTCATTTTAAACAGAGCCCACATTAAGTATTCTCACATGATTTTCCCTTTCTGTGCCACCAATTTCCAAGCAAGAGTAAGAATTATGGTATAAGTACTATGTAAAAGAGCAGCCCAACTATATGTCACAATTTTATTACTTCAATTTCATGTCCTCCACTCTCAGAATAACCCTTAGTTCTCATTTAAAGTCCATTGTATCCTATAACGTAATTTTCATACATAAATATAAAGCAAAAAATTTAAATAGTTTTTTCTCCCAAGCATAATGAAGGCAATAACTAGTGAATTGTAGGAGAGGAAAGATTTATCTAAAGGCCTGAATGGTTTCTTATGCAGTTTCCAAATTGTTTTTTATGCATAGAAATTAAAACTTTTTGAGTAGTTATCTCAATATATGTCTACTCAGAGTTAACCAAATTCAAGGTTAAAGGCGCAGTTCTCCACAAGATTGGCCTCACTGTAGATACTAGCTGCAAGTTTGGGAGTCCCTAGGGCCACCCCTCACTTCTAACCAGCTGGCTACAAATTTGAGATTTTATAGACCACCCTTAGATTTTGTAGTACACTGGAATGACTCCCAGAATGCAGGAAAGCCTTATAGTTTTGATTACAGTTTTATTATAACAAACCAAAGCATATCAGAATCAACCAAAAAGGGAGATATAGAGAATGAAGCATTCATCTGGGAGCATTCCACACCCAAAGCTTCTGACGTGGTCAGGGATGATTACCCTTCCGGCCCATGACAGTATGCATGCTGATGACAACCAGGAAGTTCACCCAAGCTTTGGTATCCAGAGGTTTTATTGGGGTTTCATTACACAGGCATGATTGTTTTAATCATTGCCCAAATGGTTGAACTCAATTTTCCACCCACCTTCCTTCTTTGAAAGTGGACACAATGTCACAACCACCTAATCATGTAGTTGTTCTTCCTGGCATGGCCAGCTCCCATCCTGAGTCATCTCATTAGTATAAACTATCAAATATGACCTAAGGGGCCCACAAAGACAGTCTAATGACTTAGGAAATTCCAAGATTTGAATGATTATCTCCCAGGAACTGGAACCAAAGGCCAGCCAGAGTCGTTATTATACCATGTTCATTATATGATAATAAACAATTATTTGTTTATAAATAATAATCATATACCACTATGTTGATCTATAGAAGACATTATAAAACAAAGAAAATTAGCTGTTTACAAAGGACAGGTTAAATATAGCATTTATAATGTTGTTTTTCAGCACACTTGCATAAAACCAGTAGAAAACTTCCTTACATAATCCCTTAAAGGAACTCTGTAAGGCTGATAAAAAGTGGTGCACACCATCAGTGGCAATGCCAGACATTCTTCCTTGGCTCCCCCAATACTCTTAGTTGCACCTGCCTTTCCCCTTGACATTACTTCCATTCTTGCCCTTGTTGGCTCCTCAAAGTTTGCTATTCAAATCAGTGGCTCCATTGCCAGTGAAGCAAAACGTTGTACTTAGGATAGTGTGACAAGGTCACTTTGATATAGCCCTCATCAAAATGCCCACGTCAAGGTGTCAAAATGTTCATTTTTATTAGCAAATAGTAAAACAACAAATATTTTGACTCTCTAGTCTATCAATAATCCCATCTCTGATCAAACACCTTTCTTCAATTTCATACCCTCTGAATTTCATAGTGCTTCATTTTAATAATGACATTTTAATATTTAATACCTGGCATTCAAGGAGTTAAGTATAATAAAAATTAACTGTCCACCCCCAGCCCAAACCCAGCACTTTCCAATTGCATATCAAATATTTTCAGCCACAGGAAAAACATAGATGCTTTGTTACAGTTTGAATTATTTCCTTATCATTCCATTTTTGATAAACTGTGAATTTTAAATATGTGTATTAATATGGTAATTTATGTAAATCTTTGCCTTCTTATTTTATATTCTGGGGATGAGTCCTTCCTGAATTGATAGAGTACCGAGTTTTATATCCTACGACCTTATGATAATGTGTTGAAAAGTACCAAATATGACTTTATTTATATCACTGGCAGGACAGCTTACCATGGAAAAAGCTTTCTTAAACTGGGAAGAAAAAATTCTCTTTCAAAAATTTTAAATGCCCTCAATCTAAAGCCAACAGAGATAGGAATGTGGGGAGGGAATGAGAAAGGCAGAAAGGAGTCCGTATGAGAGCAAGGTTTTTAATTAAAGCTCCATTTTGAGGAGGAAAAATATGGAATATATAGCTGAAAATTGTTGAGTCGGGAGAGGAGAGCTGAGAAGACTTTGCAAACCCATCACTGAAGTCCCTTGCCTCAAAGTGAGGAAGAGCTCACAGACCCAAATTCTGTCTAATCTTGGGAATTTGACAGTACTTAACTTTTCTCAGCCTTGTTTGACTATTTCAAAAATGGAGGAAGAATCCCTAACAAGGTAGACAGAAGACATAGAAGAGAAAAATGTGATACACCTGACACAGCGTAGGCCCAACGGGCTTTGTTTCTCAGACAGTAGTTCTCTATTGTCTGGACTGCACATTAGACTCACCTGGAGATCTTCTGAAGGCACATTTATCCTCTGTACCAATTCAATCACAATCTCTGCCATTGTAACCCCAGCATCAGGATTTTTTTTTTTATTAAATCATAGCTGTGTACATTAATGCAATCATGGGGTACAATGTGCTGGTTTTATATACAATTTGAAATATTTTCATCAAACTGGTTAACATAGCCTTCTGGCATTTTCTTACTTATTATGTTAAGACATTTATATTCTACATTTAATAAGTTTCACATGTACCCTTGTAAGATGCACCTTAGGTGTGATCCACCAATTACCCTCCCTCCACCTATCCTCCCTATTCTCTCCCCTCCCCTCCCTTTCCCCTTTCCCCATAATCGTAGGTTATAATTGGGTTATAGCTTTCATATGAAAGCTGTAAGTTAGTTTCATAGTAGGGCTAAGTACATTGGATACTTTTTCTTCCATTTTTGAGATACATTGCTAAGAAGAATATGCTCCAGCTCCATCCATGTAAACATGAAAGAAGTAAAGTCTCCATCTTTCTTTTTTTTTTTTTTATTGTTAAATCATAGCTGTGTACATTAGTGCAATCGCCTATACCCATTCTAAAATGCACCATAGATGTGGCCCCACCCATTACCTCCCTCCACCGAAACCTCCCCCCTCCCTTCCCCTTCCTTGGCCCTTTCCCCATAGTCTTGTGCTATAGTTGGGTTATAGCCTGCATGTGAAAGCTGTAATTTAGCTTCATAGTAGGGTTGAGTACATTGGATACTTTTTCTTCCATTCCTGAGACACTTTGCTAAGAAGAATATGTTCCAGCTCCATTCATGTAAACATGAAAGAGGTAAAGTCTCCATCTTTCTTTAAGGCTGCTTAATATCCCATGGTGTACATATACCACAATTTATTAATCCATTCATGGGTCAATGGGCACTTAGGCTTCTTGCATGATTTAACAATTATGAATTGGGCTGCAATAAACATTCTGGTACAAATATCTTTGTTATAATGTGATTTTTGGTCTTCTAGATATATTCCTAGTAGAGGAATTGTAGGATCAAATGGAAGGTCTATTTTTAGATCTCTAAGTATTCTCCAAATATCTTTCCAAAAGGAACGTATTAATTTGCATTCCCACCAGCAGTGCAGAAGTGTTCCCCTTCTCCACATCCACACCAACATCTCTGGTCTTGGGATTTTGTGATACGAGCTAATCTTACTGGTGTTAAATGATATCTCAAAGTAGTTTTGATTTGCATTTCTCTGATGATTAAGGATGATGAGCATTTTTTCATATCTGTAGGCCATGCACCTTCAGAGAAGTTTCTCTTCAAGTCCCTTGCCCAGCCTGAGATGGGATCACTTATTCTTTTCTTGCTAATACATTTGAGTTCTCTCTGGATTCTGGTTATTAAACCTTTGTCAGATACATAACCTGCAAATATCTTCTCCCATTCCGAGGGCTGTCTGCTTGCTTTACTTACTGTGTTCTTGGCTGTGCAGAAGCTTTTTAGTTTGACCAGGTCAGCATCAGGATTTTTAAAAGATCTCTCCAAGTGATTATACTGTGAGGTCACATTGAAAAACCGAGTTTTTCTCAAGGTGATTTTTTGTCACATATTATTGGAATTGTAGTGTTTTAATAATAACATTCTAAGGAAATGCACAAATATATCTTCCATTGAATACCTGACTTGTCAGTTTTGAAGAAAGACAGTTTTATGTCTCCAATATTTTAAATACACCTCCAAAACAGTTGTGTATATTGCAATTGCATTCTACAAAGTTTACTTCATAGCAATTATAACTCTGCAGCACATTTAACTTACTAATATTTATTGAAATAGTTTTAGATGCAAAAACATTTTATGTTCACTATTATTTATTAATGCCCTGTTTTAAAACATTACACACAAAATTTATTCCAGTGCACATTAGTAAATAAATTATGCTTGTAATTTCTAATGCATTTTTAATCATAAAATATATATATATGTTCCATAGATTCTTAACCTTTCATACAGCTAGGTTTTGCAGAATGAGTTTTTATACCCCTATGTCTACAGCCGACACATTAACACTGGGGCTGGATCTTATTGCTAATTGTTTGCTAATGTTTTTCCAGATAATCTATGATTCAGAAAGACACATGACATAGAATTCAGGAATTCTGGGACAGGAATTCAAACTAGAGTGTTTAGCTGAGCAGATCCAGATAACAAGCCGTGGTCATCGTCAGCAAGGACAGGATCTAACAGGCAGCCACCTGCTTTCTGCGGCAGAGGCTTGCTAAAAACTTTCTCCCAGAGGAAGAAAAACAGACTTGAACCCATGTATTGAATCACATAGTTTCCCCAGCAGGGGTAACAGATGCGATGATGAGTTATAAGTTGTTTTTATCAAATATTTATCATCCAAGCTGCCTCTGCAAAAGTTCCTGGGGTTCATTGACTATCTTATTAATGGAAGTGGGTAAAGAAGAACTTATCTGAACAAGGCGTGTGCAGGCCTGGGGTGAATGCATTTGTAGACCTGCAGTAGTTACCTTGTTTACCAGCAGTGCATGGCATCTCCAGCTAATTCTGTCTAGGGCAGGATTTCTACCAGTGCCAGCAGCACCCAGGGAGTTTGTTTGAAATGAGATGACAGGCAGATATTGGGCCTCAGCCTGGTTTCATTTTCCTGTGAGATGACCACATAGAAGAGAGACAAGGCCAGTGTCTCTGAAACTTGGAAGCTTCTGAATTGGCGGGATAAGGAAATGGTTGCGTGTATGGCTTTTCAAATTGTGTATATTTTTTAAAACATAGATATGAATTCTACAGTATGCTGAAGACAGCATACAAGATTCTATTCAACCAGCAAGCCCTTTTTCTTTTCCTTCTCTTGGCAGTTAAAGGGTTTTTGCATGAAAATCACTGCAAAGATATCAAAATGAATGGCATCATGTTCTCTCTGCTATCAAAAGTCCTTCTGGGGAAATAAGACATGTAGAGCCCTGGTCTCCAGGTCACTATTGCAGACTTGCTCTTTGTCCCTAGGATTGCCTGTTTGGTCTCTCTCAGCCCTTGTCTTCCCTTTCTCCCTTCCATGTTGCCAGAGTTCTCATGCCACTCTGATTTTTAAATCTCCCATTCTCCCAGGCCAACAGTTTGGTAAATAGATGAGACATAATAATCCCAGGTACCTTTCTTCACTCCAAACACAAGCTGTTACTGAAATGCACAAGGCTCCTTGCTATTTCTAGTCTTCCATCAGCACAAAAGGTTCTTTCCCTACACTGACCTCTGTAGTCCTCCTCCTCCCTCAACGTGAACTTCAATATATTCCCCTGTGCGGTAATGGGGTTCAAGTCCTGGCTGAGGCCAGCCATGAGGCAGGTGTTCAGTAAATGTTCCATGTCTTTCCTTCCTCCCAACTTCTGGGTCAGGGTCAGTTGCCTCAGCACTGTCCCTTTCATGTCTTGCAAGCACTTGTTTCACTCTGCCTTGCTTTGTCACCGTTTACTTGATCATTTCCTATACTTAGCTATAAAGTTCTTGACAGCTGAATATGAATTAGATTTATCCCTATATGACCGAAGGATCTCTGAAAGAACCTTATACTTAGTGGGCACCCAATATTCAGTTGATGAATTACGAATGAATGAGGAAAATGCCCACACCCAGACTTACCCTACATAACTTTTATGTCTACAAGGTTTCTCCCTATTTAAACAGTTCCTTTTCCAATTGCTTTGATAGTTTCTGGAGACTAATCAGATTAAAACAATTCACTGAATGTGTAAATTGATTGTACTAATTTGATAAAGCTGATGGGAACGCTTGCACTTTAAAAGGAGAGCTTTATATCCTCAAAGTAATCTTCAATTTCTGACGGATTTATGATGAATGCAAAGGGAAGTCTTTTTGATCTTTACTGAGGCTAAGAAAAAAAAAAATACAAACCAAGAAACACAACCTCTTACTCCAGGCAAGTCAGGAACCTGTTTGGAAAGGGTCTGTCAGCAAGCAAACACTTGGAACCAGCATTATTTTGTTCCTTTCTGAGACAACTCCGCCTTCTCAAAGAACTTTTTAAGCTAAGTTCTCTGCCACACATGGGACTTCAGGGCAAAAAGTCTTCGCTCAGGGGAGGGGGGTGGGTTATACGCTGCATATTTCAACTGAGAATCAGGAAGCAGCTAACGAAGAGGGTCCTGCACATATATGCACACACGTAGCCAGCCTTATGATATTTCAAGAGAACTACATGTGGTGGCTTGAGCTGAACATTAAGGACTTTGATTTATGACTTCTCATTAGCAGCTACTACACATCGATGTGATTCAGTTCCATCTTGCATAATAATTAACTCATCCATAAAGTGCATAGTTGACAGCTAGATTGAAAAGCAATATTTGTTGCATTCTACCTCCTCAGCTGCAGAGGGAATTCACAAAAATGTATTTATTTATTTAGGAAATCAAAATTCTCTTGTGCATTCTTCTGAAATAAGAGTTGCATAAAATTATTTTGCAAATCAAATGCACTGACAGATTCTGGAAAAGGTTAAAGTTGCAACGCTCTGCAAATGTAAAGGTATTTATTATTTTAATAATTACTGTTGCATTTATTTCATTGATTCCTGTTCCTAGATCAGAAATCTACTTGATTGGTTCCTTGAGCTTGATAGCTTAGTGGTCCATCAGAAGACACCAACCCAAGCTCACTAGAGAGCAGTGGGAACGACGCTGATGCAGAGACTTCAAATCCTCTCATTCCTCTGAGCAGTTAAAATATGCTGAGGGCAGAAACAGCTCTCACTGACCCCTCACCAATGACAAATCCCCATGCGTTTTTTCCTTAACATTTTTTCTGAAAAAAGAAAAAATCTGTTTTTAATGTTATTATCAGGAAACAATAAAGATCGATTATGATAATGTTCTAAGGATCTTTAATAGAACTTTTAGGAAGGTTGCTAGAGGTAACAAAAATATAAACTGTCCAGTTAAAGGTGAATTTCAGATAAATAATGAATGCATGTTTAGTATATGTATTGCCCTGCTATATTTGACTAAACTATTATTTATCATTCATTTGAAAGGAAATGCAACTGGGCATCCTATTTTTTATCCGGTCACCCTACCTTTAAAGGGACCTATAGGCGACCGGAGTCTCAGAAAATTTTTGAAAGCATTCAAATTCTAACATTTCTCTACTAAACTTCCTTCTCACTCCTTCCTGCCATCTGCCCCTTTCATTTTCTGGAGGTCACAGCTGGTAACCAAAACCATGCTATCACTTAGTCAAAATATTTATTATTTCTGAAAAAACATGCGAGCCTCCAAAGGCTGTGATAGGAAACGAACCCAAAGAAAACAACATAATGGGAGTTCATTACTTCCCATAGCAGAGCACACAAGCACCTACGCTGTTATTCTCTCTGTGTCTCTCTGTCTTTCTGTCTGTGTCACTTATCTCCGTCTCTCTCTTAAGAGGTGCGTTTATGTACATATATACACATACACAGGGCGCCCCAAAAACGTACACACATTTTAAGAAAGGAAAAAAAAGTATTAAAATTGCAATACTTAATATACATCCATAAATTTGTTATCATTGATATTGTAACTTGTATCTCTTATCATTGTAGAAGTCAAATGTTCATATAGTATTTTCCTTTCTTAAACTGTGTATACATTTCTTTAGCAAAGGATTCTTTAGCTTGGGATAACAAACTGGAATTACAAATCTTAACAATCCTCACAAATGTCATTTACTTTTTAAATGCTCAGAAAATATTTATTTTAGATAAAATAAGTATTGACATAATGACCTTAAAAAATAGAAAAAAAAAAAAAGGTGCTAGGGTCTAAGTGTCTCTAAATGAGATTCGATGTTGCCTATGTCCAACCCCACTCCTCATTAAATAAACTCTTAATTCTTTTAGGCATATAAATAATGCATTTAGAGTCACTTGGGAACAACAGAAAGGAGGCTAAATTGTTACTGCATGTGGCCACTGTGATAACTGCTCTTTGAATGACAGAATGAAGCAGCAAGAACAAAACCTGCGTCAGGGAGGTGGAGAACCTTTCGGCAATCTTTCCTACAGCCCCGTCATAGTTGTTGTCAATATTGTGGAGACAAGAGAATTTTTTAATAGGCACACAGGCTGTTCCACATTATCCAGAAAGAATCTCAAAGGGGAAACAGTCTACAATCCAGAAGGAATACTGAGAAAACACTAACAACAAGAAAGATAATTAAGCTTAAAATCTGGGCATATTTTCACATTGCATCTATCCTGGATATTTTAATTATGTATCTGTTTTTGTGTCTTTCTCTCTTCTAGGCTGAGAATTCCCATGAGGTCCTAGGAACCCTGCCTCATTTTTTATGTATTACTGTTATCCAGCCTAGTACCTAATTCATAGTGTGTGCAGTAATTATTTCAGAAAGTCTGAGAACCATTGCTATAAAGTAGGATGTAGTTGAACTGGGAGATAAGTAAGACTACTCAAATCCAACCTGGGGAAGAACCCCTAATTTTGTTGGCTTGCTTGTAGCTTTACATTTCTGAAGATTCACAAAGTATATATGTATGCATGTGTGTATCTTCCAGAACTTAGACATATGCATATGAAATAATATATCTTAGATATTAATGTAAGAAGAATTTAGAAGAAGATATAGGAAAGCATGAGGTAGAGATGTTTAACTCTGTGACAAGTTTATGTACCCCCTTCTATAACATAGTTACTGCAAAGAGGTTGCTCGTAGGGGCAATATTTCCCAGCTTCTCTTGAAACTAGGTGGGCCATGAGAGTAGTTCTCACCAACAGAACCCAAATCAGAGTAGATATGCCATTATTTCCAGACCTTGATGGTTGAAAAGTGAATTCGCTTTCTCCATCCACATTTTCCTCTTGTAAGGGGCTTGGTGCAGAATCTTTGAAGCCAAATAGTGAATACAGTAGAGCCAGAAGATGGAGGGCACCGAGGATCTCCCCTGAACAGACAGCCTCCTCTCACCCCATCAGTCAGAAGCATTCGCTTTGGACATTTTGTACACAGGAAGTAAACTTCCATCAAGTTTGAGCCATAAGCTTGTTTGCTCCAGAAAATATCCTCAGTCCTAACATACTTTATAAGGAGTTTACTTTGCATCTACTTACTTTTTCTTCACTATGTCATCTCTAGCAGTAGCTCAGACTGTATATCATCATGCCCTTCCCCATCTTTCTTTCATAATGTCTAGAAAAGTCCTCATATTAAGGAATCATGATTCTTAAAAAATTGTAAAGAGTTCGGTTCTGTGTGAATTTTCTTTTTACTGAACAAACACTTACCTAGTACCCACAATTCTGTTAGGACTTGAGGATTAAAAAAAAATGATTAGCTGATAAATTCACAAAAGAAACAGGTATACAAAAGATAAATTATAAGCTAATCCAATAAAAAAGTTACAATACAAGACAATACAAATGAGTCTCTAGAAGCAAGTAGAAGACATTATTGTCTTTACTTGAAGTGGAAGAAAAAGGCTTCATAGAGAAGGTGACATTGAGTAAAGTCTTAGAGGGGAAACATGAGGCGTGTCAAAGGATATGAATCATTGTTTACAACTTTTAAGCATTTGCACAAGGAAGACATACTATTGCTTTTGACATAACTATATTGGTTTGTCATATGCAAGTTTATCATATTCATCAGGAATAATTTTCCATTGTTTTACTTTTAGCCTTTTGCTGAACAAAATTTTCAGTTATAAACTTTGTTATTAATAATATATTCTTTTTCTTCAATACTTACATACATTCTAAGTTTTATTGTTTGAGGGTATCGTTAAAAAAAAAAAAACAAAAAAAAAAAAACAGCCAAGCAAGGTGGCTCATGCCTGTAACCTTAGCACTTTGGGAGACTGAAGCAGGACGATCACTTGTACTGAAGAGCAGTAGTTCAGCTGCTGGGAAACTGAGCAGCCTGGACAACAGTGAGACCCCAACCATACCAAAAAAAAATTAGCCCAGTGTTTTGCTCACCTGTTCTGCCAGCTACTTAGGAGGCTAAGTGAGGAGGATCGCTTGAGCCAGGTAGTTTGAGGTTGCAGTGAGCTATGATGAGAACACTGCACTCCAGCCCAGATAACAGAGAAAACCCCTGTCTCAAAAATGTTTTAAAAAGGGCAGTGCCTGTGGCTCAAAGGAGTAGGGCACCAGCCCCATATACTGGTTCAAACCCAGCCCTGGCCAAAAAAAAAAAAAAAGAAAAGAAAATTTAAAAAACTATTTTTTTTTTTTTTTTTTTTTTTGGAGACAGTCTCACTTTGTCTCTCTGGATTGAGTGTCATGGCCTCATCATAGCTCACAGCAATCTCCAATTCTTGGGCTCAAACGGTCCTCATGCCACAGCCTCCTGAGTAGCTGGGACTACAGGTGCTCACCACAACACCTGGCTAGTTTTTCTATTTTAGTAGAGACAGGGTCTCATTCTTACTCAGTCTGGTCTCAAGCTCTTGAGTTCAACAATCCACCCACCCTGGCTGGGTTTATAGGTTGCTGGGATTATAGGCATGAGTCACCGTGATTAGAAAAAAAAAAAAAAAAAAAAAAATTTTTTTTAGTCTGTCTGGATCTTATGGTACTTATTTGTCCATTATTTTATTTCAGACTGTATTATAATTTGTTAAATGTATAGGTTTGGTTAAATTCTAAAACTCCATCCAGTTTCATTGTTGTAGTCTTCTATTTTTACCTGTATCACACAACGTTGCTTTATAACACATTTTATATGTGATAGGCCAAGCTCCTACACATGTCTTCTCTATTACTCTTCTCGACGTAATGCAGTGTTCACTTCTGGCAAGGGACAAAGTCCCAAAGGCTAGAAGTTTAGAAACCGATGAAATGAACTAGAAGGAATGAAGACGTTTAGAAAATAAGGAAATAATAAGATATGTAGTTGGTGCTTGATACTTGCTGCTGTGGATGTTTCAGGGGCAATGATCTCATTATTCTTTTTAACTCCCTACATGAGTTTGGAGAAGAAACGCATTAAGTATGTGTTGAATTGAATCATCGACTGGCCTGGCCTCATTCCTTTCCATGTCGGTTTCTCTATTTAAGAATCAGCTGGGAAATAGTTGCATTCACCAACTGTTACGTTAAATATAGAAACTCTACGAAATGTTTATTAGAAAAAGAAGAAAAGAAATTGGATCTCTGACTCTCTTGAAAACAATTGAGTATCAGATTTCACTCTGGAGTCTTTCAATGTATATGGAAATTATTCCCTAAGTAGAGACTTAATCAGATTGCAAATCTTTTACCTTTTACCTATGCAGTTTATTGTACCTCATGTCTTCATTTTAGAAGAAAGATTTAAATTAGGTTAGATTGGGAAAGGGTACTACACTCACAAAAACAGAACAAGTTTGTTCCATCATGAACAGATTTTGATCATGACCCCGTTGGTGGGTCTGCTACTACAACCATGCCTGCCCAAGAAAACGAGTCTGAATCATTGTCAGGAGCCCAACAGTAGAATTGAGAAGTGTCTATCGTGTTGACTGCCATACCTCCAGTGCCAGAGCAGTGCTTGAACACACATAATAAGCACTCGAAAAACATCCATTGAGTGATTGGAATTCGAGCAGAAGGCATAATCAGCAGCCTACTGAGGAATGGAAATAATTGGCTCATGCCAGGGAGGCCGAGAGGAGGTCTGGGCGTAGGGTAGATTAAGGCAGGAGATTTGGACAGAGACAAGCACAATGCTGTGCAGGGGACTGGGAGACAGCCTGGCTTTAAAAAGCCTGGATAACACTTGGATACAAAGAATATTTGTGCTTTTGTTGTTTCTTCCATTGTCATATGGCTACACTCCATTTAAAAAGTACATTAAAGTCATAAAAAACTGCTTAGTTGTAATGACTTCTATTCAAATTCCTTATATGTTGTGAAGTCAAATTAGTTATATTTCGTGAATAAAGAGCTTATTGTGACTGACTTGATCTTTCAGTTGATGAAATAATTGTTTTTCAGAATCCTAAACTAAACCTGCTGTTTCAGCATTTGTAAGTTAAGCTGTGAATTAAGGATTTTTAAGCCGTAATATTTGGCTCAAAAACTCTGCCTTTCCAGCGATCCATCAAAATGAAGTGTCAGAGTCTGAGGCAGTGAAGTGTGAAAGTAGATCTGGAAATGAACTTTTCAGACTCAAGATGATTTTTTTTCTGACTCAGGGAGATGTTAAAACTATTTAGGACTCCAGACTTTCTTAAATTGGTAATAAAAGTAGTACAGATATGCAAGAAAAATTTATTTTTCTTTAACTTAAACTATGGCATGTGAACTAAAGTCAAGATAATTGCCTGATGAAATCATTTCTCGAAACTACTTAGCAATTTTCAGTTTCCTGAAGTCTGTAAATATTTGGCTACAAAACTGTCAACTAAGCAGTATCTCCTACTAGAAGAAATATTGGGCTGAAGTTACAAAATACTACTGCTATAACTTAATACTAGAATTGCAATTCGGTGCTTGGGAAAGACCAAGATGTGATAAGAGCATGCTGCATATGAGGGATTTAAGAACACAGCTGATGATGAAAACTCTTAATAGGACTGTGACCCAAGGGAATACCTCAAAAAGAAGTTCTGGGATTACTTTAGGCTGAATAGGTCATGAATCGTGATGCAGAAAACTCATTGAATCAATTACATAAAAAGATATTTGCAAAAAGAAGCACACGTGTTTTCTGTGTAGGACATTTGCATGTATATGTTTTGAACCCTTATCTCCAAGGTTTTCTGATGTATTACCAGTGATTCTAATCAGTGGAAATTCTCGATAATGGTCCTTTCCGCTTGACTTTAATCAGTCATCTGATTAGTGACCGATTTTCTTCAGCTATTAAATGAAGTACCAAGTAAGAAAGCGACATTACAGCTTCAGGAGAACATACAGAAATCTGAAATTCCTTTACTTTGCTCAATTTTTATTACATATCATCTAGCCCCTAAAATGCAGATGTATTCATCTGTTTAAAATAGAAGGTGCTATCTGAATATTGTAATCGTGCTTCAGCTTGCCAAAAG
Source organism: Loris lydekkerianus (assembly GCA_963574355.1). Lineage (NCBI taxonomy): Eukaryota > Metazoa > Chordata > Mammalia > Primates > Lorisidae > Loris > Loris lydekkerianus. The sequence goes on along the minus strand of CAUYPK010047090.1, from coordinate 28,535 downwards.
ATTAAATTATGGAAATTCACTCCCAATCTGAAAATAGTTATTGGTGATGTAACTACTTATAAGGAATTAGACTAAATACTTTCTATTACAGTTGCAATGAGAGTCTTTTTTTCAGCATCCAAAGTCGGGTCAGTTTTAACAGAGACCTTAAAGACCTTAAAGAATAAAAAGCGATTATTTAAAAAAAAAGAAAAGAAAAAGAAATACTACATTGCTATTGGAAAAATGGTTAAAAGGATGTTTTAAGCTTGTTTTGTTTTGCTTCTGAACGAAATAATTATCTGCTAAGGTGGTGTCCTATCTGGAGCCTACATTTATTTATTTTTAAATGTGTGAAAGTTTGGGGACTGTCGATTTGATCTGTCTCAATGTAGTGGCTTCTTTTACCCAAACTATAGAACTAACTTCTTCTTACCCCTGAAACACAAGAATGCAAAAAAAAAAAAAAAAAGAAAAGAAAAGAAAAGAGATATCAATAAGACACATGCTATTTTCTAGGTCTGGAATCCTAGATCTTAAGAAGCAGCCATCTCTTAAGAAATGTCTAGTGTGTGGATGAGTGTGGTGGCTCACACCTGTAATCCTAGCACCCTGGGAGACTGAGGCAGGTGGATTGCCTGACTGAGTGTGGTGGCTCACACCTGTAATCCTAGCACCCTGGGAGACTGAGGCAGGTGGATTGCCTGAGCTCAAGAGTTGGGGACCAGCCTAAACAAGAGGGAGACCCCATCTCTGCTAAAAATAGAAAAGAATAGCCCATCGGGTGTCATGGCGGGTGCCTGTAGTCCCAGCTACTCAGGAGGCTGAGGCAAGAGGATCATCACTTGAGCCCAAGATTTGAGGTTGCTGTGAGCTCTGATGATTTAAGAATGGCACTCAACCTAGGGTGAAAGACACAAGAAAGAAGAAAGGGAAGGGAAGGGAAGGGAAAGGAGGGGAGGGGAGGGGAGGAAAGGAAGGGAAGGGGAGGGAAGGGAAGGGAAGGGAAGGGAAGGAAAGGAAGGAATCCAACTACAATAGCATAAAATATATGAAAAAGTCATCCCCAGTAAACTCCCCTCCATGTAAACAGAGCAGCAAACCAACTGCGGTTCTGCAGGCTGGTTGTGTCTGGGGTGAAGCAGCCATCCTGGCCAGACAGACAGCTGTGCACAAGGGGCAGGGAAGTCAGGGCTGCTCAGCTTATGAATGGGACCCTCAACTTCCCTTGTCTCCAAGTGTAGCCCTTTGAATATTTTAACTTTGACCGGCTTTATTTTCTTTGTTGTGTAGAAGGGAAGATTAATCGCTTGTGAATCAAGACTCGCCAGGTGCTGTATTTCATCTAGAGGAGGTGAAGGGTTCGATGCTGGTGATGGGGTTAGGCAGAGGTGGGAGATTCTTTGAGATTTGAGAAAGGATAAGAAATGTACAAGACATTTTAGGACACTTTCAATCACAAAAGCTTTAAATTTAGGCATGTACATGGTTACCCCTCATCTCTCTGTTCTACAAAGTGACCTATATGATACTCTTTTCTTCCTGGTTGTGACTTGCACTTTACAACACAATTATTTATATTAACCATGACATTAACAAAGGTCTTATAGAAATGGTCACTAAATAATTTGTGGACAGCCCTGGGCAGTTTAGTAAGGAAGGACTCAACAGAGGTAATTGTTGCCTTTGGGAGGCAATGTACACTCCCCAACACCCTTCAAGTAGGAATTACCTCAGACCAAGTATAGACAGGATGAAAATTCATACAACTGTACTAGTCACGGAGAGCCACAGCAACAAAGAGGACCCACAAGCAAACGTCTATATCATGTTCAATCTATGAACCCTTTGTCCCTTCCTTGAAACACAGGAAGCAGAAGTGTTCATGCACACAGGCACACCAGCACACACAAAGAATAAAATTAATTGTGCAAACACATTGTCCTATCTAGTACTTAGGATGAGGATCCTCCTAGTGACCACCTCCATCTTTCATCAACTGGCATTATCCAGAAAGCTAAATCGAAATCCCCTTGGATTTTGTGGCCTTTTTTTTTTTTTTTGCTTTTGCTTCTGCATACATCAATAAAAGGTTTTTGTTTAGCCCAAGTTAATACCAATTCCAAGCAACATGGACAAGGAAACAAACACATAATAAAAACCAAATTCAGATTGGCTTCAAGATGCTAAATTTAAGACATGTAATTGGAGATGACAGCTGACAGGTTAGCAACCTGAAATCATTCCCTGATTATTTACACAACCCCCAACGAACTGCAGCTACATAAGACTTGTGACAAAGAAAGCTTTATTTCTGATAACAAAAGTGTATCATGTGGGTAATTTCCAAAAGAAACTGAGTGATGATGCTGATTTCTGACTTCTTATTCTAGGGCAATGTCTTTTGATGTTCTGATTTAGCGTAGTTGTAAGCCTGAACTAATCTGACCTACTAAAAGCTTAATTGGCTGCTTCCAATTAACATTTCCCTTTCATCTGATGATTTGTTTCCATCTGAGGTAGACTGCTGTTCTTTAGGGCAGGATGCAATTTAGGTATCGTGTACTGTGAAATGATGTCCGCAATTTGGGTAGGATTACGTGTATAAACTGTAAGTCACCCTAATAATCTCCTGAGTACTGGAGTGACTGTACCTCCATGGGAGTACTAGAAGAAAGTATTGGGAGCCGAACAAGACTGTACACCAGGATTGAGAGTAAACAGGACTGCACCAGAGGAGCAGAGGTCTTCTGGAGGGAGAGCCTGCTGCCAGCACTGGTGCTGCAGAAGAAATCTATTTCTCCTTGATGGTGAGGTTGTCCAGGCAGGGGCGACTAGGAACCCCAGAATTGCTAACTGTGGAGACGGCTGAGTATTGGGCAATAGGTTGCATACTTTCACATTATCACTGGCCTTATTATACTTTCACCTTTGAACTTAAACCAGTTTTTAGTATGCTAAGTAAGACAGCTTGAAAATTTATAAATGCAAACGAATATAACATTCTTTGATGAAATATTAAAACTCACAAATACTTTTAATGAAATAATTTTCATTTATCATAATGATTAATACATTTTGGTATAGCCATGCCCTCTTTTTAACTTTTTCTTTGGAAATTATTTCTATTTTGTAGATAAGTTGCAAAAGAATATAAAGAACACCCATATATACTTTTTCCAGAACTGCTTACTATTAGTATTTTATGAAATCAGCTTAGTGATTTATTTCTTCCTCCTACCCTTATTCTCTCTCTCCATGTATGGCATATACACATTATTATATAAATAATTTTTTGTGAACAAATTGAGGATAAATCACATGCATCATGGCCCCTTGCCCCAAACTTCAGTGCACATGTCCTAACAATGTGGATAATCTCTTACCTCGCCCCAGTTGAGTTAGCAGAATACTTTTGTCTTCATTACTTTTCTTACTTCAGCATTGTCTGTTGATCCTGAAATGTCCTTGTAGCATTTTCCCCTGTGGTACAGGATCTAGCCTGTAGTCAGATATTAATTAAATTGCCGTGACTCTTTAGTCTCTTCTAATACCAAGTATTTCCATAGCCTTTCTTTGTCTCTTCTGGCATTGTCACTTTGGAAGAATGGAGTACCACCGTCATCCCCTGAACACTTTTTATTTTTTTATTTCTTTCTTTTTGTTTTTGGGTGTTTTTTTTTTGAGACAAAAGTCTCAAGCTGTCACCCTGGATAGAGTGCTGTGGCATCACAGCTCACAGCAACCTCAAATTCTTAGGCTCAAGCAATCCTCTTGCCTCCGCCTCCCAAGTAGCTAGGACTACAGGCGCCTCCACAGTGCCTGGCTATTTTTTTTAGAGATGAGTTCTCACTCTTACTCAAGTCTCAAACTTCTGAGCTCAAGCAATCCACTTGCCTCAGCCAAACATTTTTTTAATAGAACATTTTTCACTTGGGGTTTGTCTGCTAGTTCCTCGTGATCACTGTAAAGTTACACACTCTCCCTTGGGGTGTTGCATAGTGTACCTGGAGTCCTGCCCAGGGCATCACGTCTGGAGCACACGGTGTCCACCTGTCCCTCATTGGTGATGTTAACTTTATTCAGCCAGCCAAGTGTTTCGGACTTCCCCACTAGGTAATTATTGTGCAATTTTCTCCCCTGCAACTAATAAATGGTCTGCAAGAGATACTTTAGAACCATGCTAATATCCAATTTCTCATCAAGATTTCCTTCTAGATTTAGCAGCTATGGATGAACTTTGCCTGATATCAGCACAATCTTTAATAAAAAAGCTACAAAATTATGATTTTCCCACTTCAGCACTCCCTCCACATCTGCCATCAGCTCTCAGAATTCTGCTTCAAGCAAAAGCTTCCCCATTCATTTATTTATTTGTTTATTATAGTTATGGACCTATGACTTTTTTCTAATAGTTTATAATTATTATGTAAACAGAATTTTAATTAAAATGTTCACGTACTGATTTAGTCAGTGAATATTTACTGAGTACCTTCAGTACACCAGGTACTCTAATATATTCTGTGGATACAACTGTGACCAAAACAGATGCAGCCTGTCTTTCCCCATGTAGAGAGACATATTATTGGTATATGTATATACAGAGGTTTGAGGACAGCTGCAGTCTAGGAGAACTTCTTTTCAGGATTAAAAAGTTAAACTCATTAATTTATTTATTCAATAGATTTATCAAACACTTATGTGTTGAGAACTGTTCTAGTTCCTGAGAGTACAGACAGGGTCCCTATCCTTAGGAATTTTACAATCAAACAGGGAAGACTATCCAACAAATGAATTAGTCATCAAAAGATTTACAGGTTTTCAAAGGTGCTACAAGAGTAAAAAAGAAAACATGAACACAGGAGCTGAGCTAGAGGATGAGTCACCAGGTAACAGAGAGACCAGACATTATCAAAAGGAGATCGAGGACAGATTCGTCATGACTGCTCATGAATGTCCGGATTTGGGGAAGAGGGTACTTTTCCATCATTTTCTTCCAGCTCCTTTGCCACAGCTTCATGACTAAGATCAGAGCTCACCTCTGCTATTGCCCCTTTCATGAGCCCAGTTTCCAAGCCAGTGACCACATGTCAGCCACTTCTACATCAGGATACAAACCAAAAAGTAGGCAAATCAAAACATTTTATGCTAAATACCCTCTTCCTGCACCTTTCAACAAATAGCTACTAAGAATGCACTGTGCAGGGACATGCAAAACAGGGATGTGCCAGGCATTCATCAGGGCACAGGTTTCAGTGAAGGATGCTGACAAGTAGTTAGCAAGGCACTGTGAGAAGGGTCACTGCAGTGGTTAGCTGGGCTGGGGAGGTTCTGTAAGGTTATATATGATAGATGGGATTCTAACCTAGACGTGGTGGGGGCTGGGCAAGTGGGCAGAAAGGTTTTCTAGAGAAAGTGAAGCTGATGTTAAAGATTGGTACAAGTTAGAGACTACAAGCTGCTCCCTGCATCCAAGGGCCGCATATGCAAAGTCACACAGAAAGTAGGCACATGCACCCCGATTCCCTGGTTCCCTCCCATCTCCCCAGTGCAGGCACAGAGTTGACAGTGAGAATTTTGGAACGAGTGCGTGGGTACATGCCTCAGGGATATTTTGTCCTCAGAAGAGTAGAAAATCATGATAAAATTCAGTATAAAAATTTTTACACTATCTAGTGTATGGGATTCTACTTTCTGTACTGTCAACTTTACATCCACACCGTAGCCTTAATTACACATCGGAGAGCAGGATGGAGCAGTTTCAGAGTCTGCTGAGATTAAGATATTTTTATAGATGGGTTGTAAAGAACACTATTTATACCTGGAAGAACTGTCTTCTCTCCCTCATTTTATTTTTCTAATTAACTGAAAGCTGGGTTGACTTGGCTTTGGTTCATTCTTGTCGTCAAAATTTAGCATCATGTGTATTGATTAATTAGTGATGAGTCATTTAGCGTAAGAGAGCAGAAACTATGTGATGGCAAATTTAGAGGATGAAAATTAGGCCATAGGGCAGGAAGGCGTTCAAGGGCTGTTCTTTGTTATTAAAACATGTCACTGCCAGCGTGAAGCTAATAAAAACAGCAGAGGGGCTCTAAGGCACATGTTCCTTCCTTCCTCTCCTGTCTCTCTGACCTACATAGGAGACCTCACCCAACTTTCAGCCCCCACCACCCCTATTGGGGACCCTCCCACTTAGGGACCATAGCCATTCACTAGCTTGTGATGGGTATGAACAAAGAAATGCAACGTAATGAACAGAATAAATGTGCAATGACACAAATCCTATTGTGTTAACAGGATTTGGGTATTTCTTTGTATGAAAAAATTTAGCCTGTTACTTGTTGACTACCCTGGCCACATGGAAAAGTCATTAACGTTTTGGAATATAAGCTCCCTGATATAACAGGAGAGTTTGAGTTCTGAAGTCAGATGCCCGCAGTGCCACTACTTCAAGCTTTGAGTGCATCAGATTCTTCTGTGTAAAGTGAGAATTTAAGTGTCTGCACCAGAATGAAATCTTGCCATTTCCAACAGTGTGCATGGAACTGGGGAACGTAATATGAAGTGAAATAAGCCAAGCATAAGAAGATCAATCTCACGTGTTCTCAGTCATCTGTGGGAGCTTCATATTGAAAACAAGTGCTCTCATGGGGACAGAGAGTAGCCTGATGGTGTCCAGAGGCTGGGAGTAATAAGGAGGTGGGGACGAAGCAGGATGGTTAATGGGTGCAAAAATATAGTTAGATTGAATGAATAATACTTGATACCACAACAAAGTGACTATAATCAACAGTAAGTTAGGGTATACTTTAAAATAACTAAAAGTGGAGTTGAAATTTTCCTAATACAAATGATAAATGCCTGAGGTGATGGATACCCCATTACTCTAATTTGGTTAATTCATGGTTGTATGCCTGTATCAGAACATCACCTGTACCCTATGAAGATATATAACTGTTATGTACCCATAATAATTAAAAATAAAACATTTTTTAAAAAAGTGTCTTCACCAGAGGATTGTCGGTGAGGATTAAATGAGTTCATAGATGTAAAGCAGAAAGCACTTGCCATGGTGTCCCACTGACACCAGACAGACATCGTCCTCTGAACCTCTTTTAAGCATTGTGGCTCTCAGAGATGGGGTCACCAAACGCCCAGACTACACTGAACATCATACCTGCCAGGAAGTGCTGCTTCATATGAGAAGATTTTATTAATCTAACACGTGATCTGTGTTCTCTCTTCTCATCTGGTATTTAGGATCTAGAATATCTTGTATAATCCGTTAATATACACTGATAAAAATGAGAAATATTACTATTAAGAAAGTCATTTTGAGGCTAGCAAACATATGAAAAAATGCTCATTATCCCTAATTATTAGAGAAATGCAAATTAAAACCACCCTGAGATATCATCTAACCTCAGTGAGAATGGCCTATATCACAAAATCTCAAAACTGCAGATGCTGGCATGGATGTGGAGAGAAAGGAATACTTTTACACTGCTGGTGGGACAGCAAACTAATACAACCTTTTTGGAAGGAAGTATGGAGAAACCTCATGGTTTCCCAATGGATCAGTAAGCTGCGGTATATGTATATGTATGCCATGGAGTATTATTCAGCCATAAAAAAATGGAGATTTAGCAGCATTTGTACTAACCTGGATGGAGGTGGAACACATTATTCTTAGTGAAGCATCAGACGAATGGAGAAGTATGAATCCTATGTATTCAATTTTGATATGAAGATAATTAATGACAATTAATGACACAGTGAGGCATGGAGGAAGGGGAGACCAGACAGAGAAGAAGGGAAGGGGTGAGGAAAAGGAAAAGAAGAAGAAAAAAAAAAAAAAAAAAAAACAAGAAAATAAAATAAAATAGTGACTAATTCTCACATAAACTGGATTTAATTTTGATCAAAGTACATTACTTAAACATTAATTTTTAATTCAACTTGTTAATATGTTGTTTAGGATATTGCATCCTCATTTATAAGTGACATATATTTGTAATTTCCCCTTTATAATAATATATTTTCTCCAATTTTAATATCAGGTGTACCCAGATCAAGTAGAATGATTTTGAATTATTTCTTCTTTTTCTATTATTATCTATAAGATTTGGCATGATTTGTTTTTTGAAAATTATCTTTTGCTTTTATTTATAAGTATTAATTGTCTATTTTTTGAGACTTAAAACAAATAAGAAGAAGTTAACTGATGACTCCATACTGAATCTCAGAGTCAAGCATTCTATAATAGACATACTCTTATTTGACTATGTGAATGTTACTTTCTTTGCATTATTATTATTATTATTATTGCTTAATATCTCGATGTAGCAATTGTCTGATTCCTTTTCTGAATTTATTTATGTTTGTTCGTTCTTTACAAGGTTTTTGTTTCTAGTCCTTATTTTAAACATTGTTATTGTTATTAAAATTTAAGCCTTTTTAATTATGTGAAGGTAAAAGAAATGGAAACCTAATAAACACATGTATATGTAAAAATAAAAAATAAAAGTTATTTTGGGAGCCACCATAGTCATATGCTAGATGCTATGTGGCATTTAAATATAACTTGATTTCTGCCTTCAAAGACCTTCTGATTTAGTTAATGGAGACACGTCATGGGCACATGTGTCTGACAACAACATTCAGCAAGGCAGATCCATGGCCCTGCAGTGGGGGCATCTGTTGGCATCAAGACTCCCAGTAAATAGACATGAGTGTCATTTACATTTTAATTTTCCTAAGGAAGACCATCATGCTTCTTAAAAGCAATTTCTAGAACAATGTGAGTTATATTCTCTCTCTCTCTCTGTCTCACACACACACACACACACACCACAAATTTAGAAGGCTGAATTCTTTACCGTGAGCACCTTTGACAAAGGGATTGGGATTGGAAGTGGAAGACAGAGGCTATTTTTCACACTTCATTTTTCAGTCTTTTGTATTGATATTTTTTAACGATAGGCATTCTATAGTTTTTAATCAGAAAAACAAATGGAATTATTTATTTTAGTAAAGATATATTGAAGATAATTCCCTGGAGAAAGCTCAATTTATCTCGTTAGTGACTCTCTACCTGTTAGTTATATAATTTGTTTCAAATGAAAGGATATAATTAGTGAAGGTAAGCACTTGCTATACCTATAAATACATTTTTATTTGAATTTTGGGGTGATAAATCCCTTAACTCCATATGTTACTTCCTCTGGGGAAAAAAAAAATAGGTCAACTTCCAGGATCTTGTTTGATGTAAGCATTTAAACTGTTTCCAAGGTAACCAATCTCTAGAAGGCTCAGTGAAGCTTTCGTCTCTTTCTTCATTCTGAATGCTCAGCTCTTTTCTGTTTCCTCATAGAAACCTTGAACTTTGACACACACACACACACACACACACACACACAGTCCTGACTTTGCTTGCTTTTCATCAGGGATAAAAGGAACAACAAAGCTAAATATATGCTAATTGATCTTTAAACTGCATAATGCAGCTATTTTATTACCTTTTCTGTCTTTATATATTATAAATAATGACAACCAAATGTTGTGTGACTATTCATAGGGGAAATATATTAACCTTTATGTGAATTGCTGGGTAATTGTTCTTCAATTTGTGATCATTTAGTTCTTTGTTTTGTTTGCCTTCAGCATAAATATTGAAGCCCAAGAATAGATCAATGTTCAGCAAAATAATAGTAAATCATTTTGTTTAGCTAGAGCAGCATTGTTCAATGAAAATATAATGTGAGCCATATATGGAATTTTTGTAATAGCCACATTTAAAAGCAAAAAGAAATGGGCAAAATTAATTTAAGTATATTTTGTTTAACCCAATTTATCTAAAATATTATTATTTCAACATATAATCAATATAAAAGGTATTACTGAGATATTTTATACGTTCTTTTTTTTTTTTAACTAAGTCTTCAAAATCTGGTGTGCATTTTATAAGTACAGACTATTGCGATTTGGACAAGCCATAGTGCAAAACCTCAGTAGCCATATGTGGCTGTGACCTTCTTGGATATTGAAGATCTCTAGATGATGGTGAATGCTTCCTTAAAATCATTGTTATCAACTCATCAGTAGAATCTTTATAGATGTAAACTATCATTTTGCAGGATTTTCTTTCCTTCCTGAAATTTAGTTCATCAATAACATGTCAAATTAACTTCCTTAATGGAAAAATACTTAATTTTCATTTTCCATTCTGTCATTTTTATCCTTTTGATATTTTTTTTCCTGCAATCAATAGTCATCAGAGGGAACAACAGTATAAATATATCCTCCATAATCTCTCTTAAAAGATAATTTTCAGAAAAAGGTAAAATCATGAGTCTCATACAAATATAAAATGAACACGTGTTAAAGAATGTTCTTTACCCATGATCTGAGAGAATCAGGCAGCCATTATAACTGATTGAAAGAAAGTTAGAACAATACAAATTCTACATGGAGTAGAACAATGTGGAGATGAATTGCAGATGGGAACAACACTTTTTTCTACAAAAAAGAGAAAATCAATTAAATCACAACCACGTGGGACAGAATGTACATAGCCAAGGATTACCTACAACTTGTGAAGAGTTGCACCATAGCTCAGAAGTAACGAGGAATGCCAGAATCACATAACCCAAAAAAGCATGCTATAGATGATGCATGATTTCCCACTGAAACACAAAATTCTTTGTACATCATCTGATAATTCATCTAGAGACACCTAAGCATCAAGTCTCAGCTTTGTCCCAAATTATAGAGTAATCTCGGGGAAATCAGAGAGATTCTGCTTCACTGATAAACCAACAGTGGCATTTCATATTCTCTAAGCCTCTTTCCAGCAATATGGTTCTTTGAAAGAAAGGGCTCCAGGAGGGCAGACTCCATCAGTCCCCCTACACTGGGTACGTAGGTCTTGTTCTTTTCAGGCAGTCCCTCACCCACTGGTGATGTGGTCAAGCACATATTGTAAGATTTAGCAGGTTGTTGCAAAGGAGCAGGATGGCCAAACTCCTCACACATTTCAGTGCTTACTACTGTTCAACTGTTTCAACTTCCAGCAAAAAAACGGTTCCCACTTCCCTGGTTTGCAAGATAGACACATGGAATAAAATTTGCCTTTCCCACAATTTAGAAGAGTACAGTGATTTAGAATAAAACAGCCATTTGCTTTCACTCTAGCAAAGCAGAAAGATAATAGAGTAACATGGATACCCTAATGCAGAGAGAAATGGCTTATGGCATCATAATAGAATGCATGGGACAATTGAGAAGTCCCTTGTAGGACAGGGTGATATGTGGAAGAGCAATGGATTAGAAGCCAGGAGCTCAAGTCTTTAACTCTTCTTTAGGAAGCCCCTCCCCTTGCCCTAAATGAAGTCATGTCCTCCTGATTATGTAAAGCTTATTTTTAATTATTTCCTTTAAAAGTAAGAAGAAAAACATTCAGGCAGCATTAAAATAAGCTTGAATTTTAGGGTTTATATTGAACTCTGGACTCTCTTCTAGAAGCCAACTCGAAAATACATGCTGAAAAAAAGCATAAGGAGGGAGATAACTTTCCGTTACTTCTGCAACCTGAAGACTCAGGGTCTAACCCATGTCATCTTACAAAGGACCACCTCCCGAGGATGTTTCTGAATCTATCCTCCATCTCCTGTGCTCATGGTCATGGACCTTTACAGCCTAGTGTACGATGATGTGCTGAGCCAGGCCAGACCATCTAGAAAGTAGGGCCTCATGCTGGCAGCAAGGAGCCAAGCTGGTCCTTTTTTTTTTTTTTTTTTTTTTTTTTATTGTTTGGGATTCATTGAGAGTACAAAGAATTAGGTTACACTGATTGCGTTTGTTAGATAAAGTCCCCATAATTGCATGCTGCTCCCAGGACCAACATGGTCACCTGTGTAACGCTCAGTCCTCCAGGTGGAAGGTCACTCTGCTGGAGGGCAGTCAGGCACCTGAGCATTTGTTTTCTTCAGAGTGAGTGGTTTTCATTCACTGCCAGTCCATGAGCCATTTTCAACTAGACAAATAACTTAAGCGGCATCCAGAACACTCCCTAACATTGAATGGTGAAGATTCACTTCAATGAGGAAAATTTTCAGAGCTAAACAGCACAAAATTCTAGCTTTCATTTATTTATTTTTTTATATTACATCATAAAAAGTTTTGGTTTGGTTTTGTTTTTTTGTAGAAAGAGTCTCACTTTATCACCCTCAGTAGAATGTCGTGATGTCATACTGCTCACAGCAACCTCCAACTCCTGGGCTTAGGGGATTCTCTTGCCTCAGCCTCCCAAGTAGTTGGGACTTCAGGTGCCTGCCACAACAGCTGGCTATTTTGTTGTTATTGTTGTAGTTCAGCCAGGGCCAGGTTTGAACCCGCCACCCTTGGTAAATGGGGCTGGCGCCCTACTCACTGAGCCACAGATGCCACCCTCAAAAAAAGTTTTAATGGTCCCAAATATATATACTTAGCAACAGAGCATACACTCAGGGGAGAAAAACAATTAAAAACAAATGAAACAAAAAAAATTATGACACAATTGAGCACATCTAGAATTCCACTTAGTCTTTAATCAAGCAGGGACAAATCCCTACTTTGAAAGAAAAAAAAAAAAAATCTGCAGCTGAAGGGCAAAGGAACAGAGAAACAAGAGGAAACTTTATTTTTCCCCTTCCCCACAGAGGTTTTTCCAAACCTGTTGTAGCTTGACTAAAATGTTCGGAATGTAAGGTTTTAAAGGCAGCTCTCCTTATACAAAGAAACTGTTGGCATTCCTTTTTTTCTTTTCTTTTTTTTTTGTTGTTGTTGTTGAGGATTCATTGAGGGTACAATAAGCCAGGTTACACTGATTGCATTTGTTAGGCAAAGTCCCCCTTGCAATCGTGTCTTGCCCCAAAAAGGTGTGGCACACACCAAGGCCCCAACCCGTTCCCTCCTTTGGAAACCGTTGGCATTTTTAGCTAGTGAAGAGTTACCACAGAAAGGCCCATTCTTCCAAGTCTCAAACATGGTCCAAGGAAGCATATTCTGATTGTAGCAACTGAAAAATTCTAGCTTTCAAATGAATATACAAGTCACTCCATTTTATTGAACTGTTCTCTTGATATAACCAACAAAATAGTTCCTGCTCATAATAACTTGGAACATTTGCCCTATCTTTTCTCCCAAACCTGGGGGAAAGTAGCTTATATCTGGAGCTATCAATTTGGACACTTTCCAGAACAGAGAGCTATTTTCATGAGCTGGTTAGATGAACCATTTTTCTTCTCATAATACTTCCTCTTATTATCTACTGTGGTTTTTCTCCTCACAGAAGGAAACATTAAGAAGAACACTAGCTTTCAGTCTTCCTTTTTTGACATACACATCATAGCTATTATTTTCAAGCACTGACTTTAAAAAAAAAAAAAAGTATTTGTGAAATACTGTACTTTGAAATTCAATTGACTTTCTTCAAACCTGTCAAGGAAAACGAGGGAGTAGAAAAACTTCTTACAAAAAAAAAAAAAAATGATGAAAAAGAGAATCAATCAAACAACAGAGGTTCATGTACTGCTCAGGAACAAGAAGATTAATAATGAAGACATCCCTGACTTTCTAGACGCCACCTGCTGTTCCTAAGGTGGAGACAGGCATGGAGACCCACTGTGCCTGTAGAGGCCTGGATCTATTAAGATGAAGCTATGATTGCCCCAGTATTTTCATTTCCATCTCCCTCAACTTGTGTTTTCCTTTTATTTGCTTTAGAACAGATGAGAGAAGAAATGGTCATGAAATGGGCCCTTAGCATAAGACTTACCTTTTAAAAGACTTATAAAAGACATAAGAATAACACTCATTTTAGAAAGCATAATAAATGCATCATGTATAAAGAAGAAAGCCTGAATACTCCTAATCTTAGTACCATTAACATTGATTGAGTAACTTTCCATGCCTCTTTTTATATGTGAATATGTAATTGGATGTGAATAGAATCATATTAAGCATATTGTTTTGTTATTCACCTTTTATTATTATGTAGAATACATCATGGGGATGTTTCCATGTCAATACAGTCATTCATTATTCTTCTAATGGCCATATAATATTCTCCTGTGTAGATGCAGCATCGTCATTTATCTAATCAATCACATTCATGAACATGACATCAGCAGATAATGCTGAAATAAAGTCTAGAAAAAGAGACGGTAGGTCTAAGGCAACAGCACAGAGACAAAGCTGTTTTACAGCACAGATGAAAATTTGAGAAAGGATAATACTGAGTCCTTTCAAGGCAGCAAATGGCCAAGTAAGGAGATGGAGTACCCAGAGGTTCTGTGTTTCTAGAAGGAGTGTGTTATTGTCATGAATTTGATGGTGAAGCTCAGATGTAAACCCCAGGTCACTGATGGACTCAAGGCCTGGGAGATAGACAGGCTCAGCTAAAGCTGCAGTCGGAGCCTTTAGCTGAGGCTTGGCGCAGAAGAATACAAGCCAACAAGACACATCCGTTAGGGTGTACAGAATGACACAGGCATTGCTATGTAATCTGACATGCCCACGGCCACAACAGCCAGGAACCATCAGACAGAAGCTGATTCCAGATATCTAGGTGAGGAGCCAGGTTTGAGGAGAGAGGTGGAGCGGATGTCAGGAGTCTGACGACCCAGGACACGGGCCATCATATCTCTGCCATGGACATCATTGTCCTATGGACAGACAGTATCAGTACACGTGCTCTGGCACCAGGGAAAGCTCCATCCTGCTGCTGCTGAATTTCAGAGAAAACTGAGTTTATCTGTGGAATCTTCACAGTTTCTACAACAGTCCAACACTTTGTCAGGAGGGTGAGCAGTTTTCTAGTGAGTTGAAGTGATGCAGGCAGCCAAACCTCAGAAATTGGGCCAAAGTAATTCACTTGATAATTCTCAGCTCTGAGAGGTGGGCTGAAAACAAGTACTCCAGTTTTATTCCATTCCACAGTGCTGGCAGCCACCCAGCCACCAGATCCTTAGCTTGTTCCAGACACTTATTTTGTTCATTCATTCCTTGAATAAATATTTATTGAGCACCTGCTCTGGGTCAGACACTCTGCTGTGCACTGCAAAGGGATAAATAAAACACGGTCCTTGCTCATTTCAAATAAGAAGAGAAATAATACTATTCCGTAGCTACACGAGAAAGAGGCTGCAGAGATATTTGTATTACATAATAAACATGTCTCCTTTTTTTGACAAAGGAAGATCAGCATCATTTTACAAATCAACTGGACATGACTTGGAGGTGAGGGAGATGAACCTTATGGTGACACGTGCATTTTAACTGGCACCGTCTATAAACTCAGTGGATTCAAAGCACTAAGCTAGGAGAGGAACATACTCGTATTCACGAAATATTTACTCATCACCTACTATATGCCAGGCAGTGTTTTAGGCCCTGGGCATATAGTAGGGATCAAGAGAGACATTGAAACTTACAGCCCAGTGGTAAGGAAGAAAGTGGATAAGAAGAATATACAGAATAAGAGCTACACAGAACATTAAAATGGTAATGATGTGAGAGAGTGCCTGGGAGGCAACACAGATTAAGTGGTCATGGATAACCTCTCTGAGGGATTGATATTTAAGCTGACTTCTGAATGGTTCAGAGCCTGGGAGGTAGACAGAGCTTCCCACTCAGTTTGTGCAAGAGCCCCGAGAGGAGCATGGCTGGAATAGAGAGTAAGGGGAGGCAGGTCAGAGTGGAATCCTCTGTCCCAGGGGCTGGCTCCTTCCATGACAGCCAACAGCCTGTCATGAACATGCTCATATTGAAATAGGAGTGAGCAGAGACCACCTCCAAGCACCTAGGGTACTCAAAACACAAGGAGGCAGGACTCTCCATCCCAGGACCACTTTCCCTGTAACAGGCACAATGGCACCACCCACTTTGTCTAAGCCAGATTTCATAAGTGTGTTTGCTATATTTCTATATAGTTGGTTGGATCAGTTAGTCATTAATTTAATAAAAATGGTTGAGCGCTTTCTATGTGCCAGCCACAAACAGGTGTAGCCGGGAGACAGATGACAAATAAATGAGGACACAAGCAAAAAGCAAATAAGTGACACAGGCTTAGATGGTGATACCTGCTACAAAGAAAATAAGGCTGAATAATAGGCTGTATATTCCTATTACAGGACTAGTGGCCCCAGCACTATTTCAGATCAGGTGCTCAGAGGAGAGGCACTAGAGCAGAGAAGGGGGTGACCAGGTGAAGATGGTCACGTGCAGGAAGAGAGGACCATTCCAGAGGAGGGAACAGCAAGAATTGCAGCCAGGTCTTGGTCTTGCTGAGTCCAGAGAGCAGCAAAAGTCCAGAGTGGCTACAGCACAGGGAGTAAGGGCACAAGTGTCACAGGGAACAAGGGCAATTTCTAAATGTAATTGGCTGCCTAAGCAGAAGTGTTGAATTGCCAGGAGAACGCAGTAGAACCTCCCTAAGTGACTACCTCCTCACACTGACCTTCTCATTTTCATAGATCAGACATGCCCTACATGTACGTATCAATACAACAGGCCTAGTTCTTACGTTGACCACCTCTGTATATTGACCAGATTGTTACAGTCCCTTGAATAGTCAACTTACAGAGTCTCTAGTGCATTTGGGTCTGTAGTTCAGGGAAGAGGTCGGGGTTGACGATGTAATGCAAGGCATCACCTGCATTAAAGCATGGGCACAGCTTGTTAGCCTGCCCTGGGGGACTAGGGGACTGCCAAGCTCACACTTGTCCTTTCCTCGCGCTCATTCCCCTTTGGGCAGGAGATGACTCCAGGAAAACTACATGTGCTGGAAAAAATGAGAATCCTGACAACCATATCTTTAACCAAAGAAGAAAAGGAGCAATGTCAGAGTTTGACTTGATCTGAGGAAGCTTCTGAAACGCTAACTTAATCTTTCACTGCATCATTTTATTAGATTTAGACCTTTTATTTCATTCTGCTTCTATGAACCTGCTATTTAACTACATGCTCATATGTAACTTCTGCCAGGAAATGAAATGGTTTCTGTGTGTTTCTTTAAGAGAAATGTAATCATCTGCAAGATTCTTTGAGATATGAATTTACATTTAATATTCTCCACCAGGGAAAACCCGTAATATACAGTGTTTTGATCAGTTCATTTCTAATAAAATATGAAGCTCTGAAACATGTTAATGAAAAGCAGTAACTAAATCACATGTAAAAAAGTTGCTATATCTCAGAATCCCATAACGAAAATAAAATCTAGACGCATATACTTTAGAAAAGTGTGGTATCCAATGAGGTTACAATCCATTCCGTCATGATAATTGTAATTATCCAAGCTGGGTTGTTTCTATGTAATTTAATTCTTCAATTCAATACAGGATAATATTATTAAAGAATAAGGATGGTAATTATTCGTATGTTCTGCCCTGCGGTGAAAGTAGGATGATTAATTAATGAACCGCCCTCTCCCTTACTGTACGGTGGCTCATTGATAAGGTGTGTACAGTAGAGCAAGATGTTAGGTATTCTCCCCTGCTCACGGGTTATCTATATCATTTTCTCAACCAGAGTTGAAAAGAAGTTACTATCTATAACCTAGAAGTGATATTGGCAAAGAAACTGAATAATCACTAGAACAGCTTGGAATAGTGTTCATTCTGGACGGCTGACAAAATGCAAAAACCAAATGTGGTTCCTTGGGGCTTGATGTGAAGCTGACTCCAGTTCAGATTTTCTTCTTCCTCTCAGATGTTTCTTATTTTTGAGGGTTTCTAAATAATAAAGTTTCCTGAATCTGTTATAAGAAAATGTCTTTAATAAAACGCATCTTATTATATTGTCTTTAAAAACAATGGGATCTCTTTAAACCTTCAACAGGAAGAAGGAACATTTAAAGCACTATCACAAAGTGTACTACATTCCACAGGTTAGCCCAAATGTGATCCATAATTAATATTAATTATAATTAAACAGAACTTTTTACTTTAAATATCTCAATTGTATGCCGTCTTCATGTTTATACAAAATCCATGGAATACAGTTAAAAACAAAACCCAGTAGTTTAGGAGTAGTCAGGATCCTGAAGCACACAGACTCATGTACACGCACACAAATTAGACACATCACAGAATCATTAATGAATTCACACTTCTGAATTTATTAGAATGGTTCAAATGTTTAAATAATAATCCAAGTATTTTAGAAAAGACTAAAAATGTTTCACTATCTATATAATCTGAGGTGGCTTGGATATTTGGCCCCTCCAAATCTCATGTTAAAATTTGATCCCCTGCCTTGCAGGTGGGGCCTGCTGAGAAGTGTTTGGGTCATGGGGGTGGAGCCCTTCATGATGCCTTGCCCGTGGTTATGAGTTCATGCCAGAGCTGGTTGTTGGACAGAGCCTGGCACCCCTTCCTCTTCTCTCCTGCCATGTGACATGGGTATTCACCCTTCACCTACCACCTTGATTGGAAGCTCCCTGAAGCCCTCACCAGAAGTGGATACTGGCACCATGATTCTTGTACAGCCAAGTAAACCTCTTCCCTTTATATATTATCAAGCCTCAGGAATTTCCTTACAGCAATGCAAAATGGACTAACACGTCCCACGTAATCTGGCCTATAACACAGTGCATATTTTCCTATTATAGTTGAGCATATAAAAGATAATCTCCCAACTTTGGTATTACCAGCTTCTACTTCACCAAGATCAAGTAGATGCAATTCTTATGTCCTCATAAGGACAAACATCATGACTTAAGCTATTAAAAAATTCACTCAGCAATTGGTTGTTTATGAAAGGGACAGTGCTAGCTACTAGATGAGTAATGTATCTTGCCCGTGATTATGTAATGTATATATATATTTAATGATTTATATAAATGTAGATATATATATTAAATAGTTCTGCTCTACAAGAGATTCAGTATTTTAAGGAAGGAAATAAACATTTAATTACAAGAGATTCAGTATTTTAAGGAAGGAAATAAACATTTAATTATCAGTAATTGAGACTCCCCCCCCCCCCAAAAAAAAAAAAACCCTCTTAAATGTTGAATAAAGAATCCACCAAAATCTTAGGCTTCTTATACCTTAATGTAAGAAAGGAAAAGTAAAAATATTCAAAAAGCTCCTCTTCTTGGTTGGATAAAAAAGTTCACAAGTATTTATATCTTTAAATATCATCTGGCAACAAGTTAATAGGCAAGGGAAACAATTAGGCGTTCAAGATTTCAGAAGTTAAAGGTTAGAATTTTTAGGACATAGCAATAATTTCTGGATCTAAGTCTTGGCAATAACCTTTCTGGAACACTTGCATGGACAAGATTTAAAGTAGAAGTTAGAAAAGATTGGTTATAATTACACAAGTCTCTGTATCATGTTGGAGGCTGATATGATACTCTTGTGATTGTCTAAAGTTTAAAATTCTTTATGAAGCAAAACAGTCTCTGAATATTTTTCTCTGGAGAGATGGAGACGAGACACCTCTGCTCTTCACCTTTTTTTAGATTCTTTTTCCTGGCAGATATTAAAGGCAGTGTCAGCTTTTCAAGGCTGAGCGCTGCCATCTCATTTGTTAGCACCAAGAGATAAGAGAAGGCTTGGGAAGCTCAAAATTTATGATAGGGAAATAGGAAAGAGGACTAACGAAATATTGCTTGAGTAAAGCAAGAGGAGTGTGCTAGGTGGTTGGACTGGTGGCACCCAGTAAGCAGTGTCCCTGGCCGCGCTTCCACGGCCCTCTCACACTGACTCTAGGTGTGGCTATGTGAAACTCACTCGCCAATGGGACATTAGCAAGCAGGATGCAAATAGAGGCTTGAACTGTGCAACCTTGAATGGCAGAAACAGTTGAATTGACTTAATGGTCAGTTATAAGGAACTAGTGAAGGTTTTAAGCAAAGGACTGACAGGATCAATGTAGTGCTAAGACTATGAACCCAATTATGGTGTGTAAAATAGAATTGGCTGGGACAGGGCAGTTGGAGATGTGGGTAGGGTGAACCTTTGAGAGATTATCGTTATCTAAGAGGGCATCTCCATTAGAATAGAAGAGCAGAAAATTAATACTGGAAGTAGTCTGTATATTAAGAAAAACCTGCAAGAAGAGAGACCAAAGCACCACAGCAGTGCGGCATCTCTTTTAGACCATTAGGTCCAGTCAGAGGTGGATGGCCCTAGCCAAGACCCCGGAGAATGTTTTCCAAGATTGGATGAGTCCTTTCATTACAAGAAGGCAAGTTTATGGTATTTGTCTTTTGGTTTTTATCTCATTTCTTGGCATCCCATGAAAGCATAACCCAACTTATTTCCTTGAATTCTAGCAATTTCTAAATAACCTAGATGACCTAGTTTCAGCATAATAAACTTAATCTTTGCATTCTCCCAATTTCCAAAATCCGTATATGAAAAATCCTATATTGCTTATATTTTATGTATCAGGTAAAGCAGGTACAGGTCTATCGTGTAGAGAACCCTGAAGAAAGACAGAATAGAAAAGCAAAATATTGGCTCTGCACCTGTGGCTCAAGCAGCTAAGGCGCCAGCCACATACACCAGTGTATGGTGGGTTCGAATCCAGCTGGGGCCCACCAAACAACGGCTGCAACCAAAAGAATAGCCGGGCATTTTGGCAGGCGCCTGTGGTCCCAGCTACTTGGGAGGTGGAGGCAGGAGAATCACTTGAGCCCAGGAGTTGGAGGTTGCTGTGAGCTGTAATGTCATAGCACTCTACCCAGGGTAACAGCTTGAGGCTCTGTTAAAAAAAAAAAGAAAGAAAGAAAGAAAAAGAAAGAAAGAAAAGCAAAATATTTTAAGTGACAAAGAAAAAGTCCTGATGCATTCACAGGCCACGAAGCCAGGGATGAGAGTGCCCGTTTCGGGTAGGAAGGAACAACAGAAGCAAGCGTATTATGTAGTTCATGCATCATTTGACCAACCTGACCCAGAAGTCTACATAAAGGGATTCTCCTAAGACAGCAACAGACATGTACTATGCACCTAAGAAAGGAGAAATAAAGATTTCAGAGAAAGGCCTAAGAGAGCCAGGCCAACAGTGGAATCAGCCAAACTGACTCAGTTTCACTGCATTTCATAGAGCGAGAGATAAAGGCAAGGTGAGCTTGGACCAGGGGGCTAACCAGCTGTGGGTCTGGCCCAGAAGAGAGTACGTACCAGTCCTAATCATTATCCAAAGTTATGGCGAGGGAGATTTGTATAGAGAAAACGTGCAAGAAAGTGACCTCCATTAATAAAATCATGCCTTTGAGAACCCAAATAAGGGACTTTCCTAAATAAAGTAAGAATTGGATTCGAGGCATTCTCCCTCAAAGGACTGCACCTGCTGTTCCAGAAGCAAAAGAAGGATTCAGCACAGAGCCAGAAGTATCTATTGTACAGTGAAGAGTCAGCTGCAAGGTGTCTTTGTGTGGAAGTAGGTGGGTACTCCTTTTGAATAATTCATGGAGTGTGAGGAGAGAAGAGCCCCAGGGAGTATTTATCAACATTTCCATTATTCAAAGGTTGTGCACAATTCATACCAGGCCCCTTGATTGAGGCCAGTGCTACTTCAAGAGTTCTGGGGGAAGTAGTTCAGCTGTCAATCAGCGGCACTCCCCCAGTCAGGTGAGCAGGCAATGGACTGCTCAGTTTAGGGGCCCAATCCACTGATCCCTGATGCTCCTACAACATCCTCTCCTAGCAATTCCCAGGACCAATTTATTCCAACCATCTGTTTTTCTCTGCTTCTGCTCCCAGGCTGCAATTGCTGCTGGAGAAACTGGGATACCTGTGCCAACTGGCACCATGGCAGCCTCAGCTGGGCGCTCCACGCTACTCAGCAGTCTTTTCACGTGTCCTAACCACCTTCTATTTACAGTGCCCAGAGCAGCTGTTCCAAACTCTTTACGCCCTCCTCAAGCTTCCTGTAGCTCTCCTCTCCCCTCATTCTCAGCTACTAACCTTGCTCCTACCTCACCAAGAAAATAGAGGCCGTACCTCTGCACCCCTAGTCCTTAGTGAATGCCTAAGACATGGTAGGGGTGCAACGAATCAGTGAATGAATAAATTAATATGTCAGTGAATATAATTGGTGAGTGTCAGGTTCTCTTCCTCCTACCCTTAACCTTCCCCCTACCCTAGTATGGAGCCCATCTTGGCTTCATTCACATGTAACTGAGACAGAGAATTATCTTCCTGTTTCTCCAAGGCCAGCGTCTCTACCTAACTCCTGATTCTATCTGCTCCCGTCCCTTCCAGGATCACAGACCTGCTCTGTCTTTACACTTCTCTCTTCATCTTCTACGCTTCAGCCCACATACATGCTGAAGACTCTCTCTCATTCAACCTGTCTTGAGGTCCTGGTCTCAGCACTGCTGAGATGTTAGTGGGGGACAGATAAAACTTCTGCCCTTACATGGAGGAGAGGTAGATATCATCCTAATGACAGAGACAAATGAATGTTAAAAATAGATGTTTAGGGCCACGCCTGTGACTCAAAGGAGTAGGGCACCAGCCCCATATTCCAGAAGTGAAGGGTTCAAACCCGGCACCGGCCAATAACTGCAAAAATAAATAAATAAAAATAAAAAATAGATGTTTATAAATGCGTTAAGCAAATTATAACAGGGAATGAGGTCAGTGTCTACTGGGGAGAAAGTGGAGACTATCCTTTCAATAGAGCAGTCAAGTATAGGTGACTTTTAAGCCAGGATCTGGAGGAAGTAAAGGAAGGTGGGAAATCTGCATTCAAAACAGAGGAAGCAGCCAGTGCAAAGGTCCTGTGGCAGGTGGAGTTTTGTTGGTGCAAATCAAGGTGCATGGCTGGACCTGAGGGAGGGGTGGAACTGTAGAGTAGGACACCAAGCCAGGGACCAGGTCTGGAGGGTTTTGTGAAGCTTTTGCTCTGGGGAAATTGGGGAGCTTGTGCAAAGGTTTTAAGCAGAGAAGTGACTTGATCCAAAATATTTGAAAGGATCCCTCTGTCTGCTGCTTATGAATTGAGTGGGGGGAGGGCAAAGAAAGAAGCAGGAAGCCTGATTAGAAGATGTTGCATCCTCATTTGCCACCCCATTTGTCAAAAAGGCAGTTTTACTGATTGCCCTGGACTCCTCCATTCCCATCCAGTCCCATCTGGTTCCTGCTCTCACTGGAATACTCTTGACTGAGGTCACAAATGACCTAAGTACCAAAGCCAACCCCCACCCACCCACCCACCCTGGAGCTTCTTTTCAATATCTGGGGCTCCTTTATAAAACCTCAAACTAAAGAAAGCCCAAGTGTGTACTGACCTATTAAGGGTAAAATCAATCAAGAAGATCCACCTGGCAGGTTTGGTGACATCATAACAGCTACAAAGGCTTAAGTTTCCCTTTCTGATTTCCTTCGGGCACAGCCTGTGTACTGGAATATGACAAAGGATGACAGGTGACAAAGGTGACTGCCCTGTATCGGTGACAGATGCTTCTCACCTTCACATCATAGTTGCCATGTGGGAAGGGGGCTCAGAGCTTCCAGGCTTTTAAATTTTTCAAAAAGAATCCTGAAATCAGGCTGGGGACGATAGCTCACACCTATACTCCTAGCACTCCGGCAGGCTGAGGTGGGTGGATTGCTTGAGCTCAGGAGTTAAAGACCAGCCTGAGCAAGAGTGAGACCCCATCTCTAAAAACTAGCTGGGCTTTATGGTGGGCATCTGTAGTCCCAACTACTTAGGAGGCTAAAGCAAGAGGATCACTTGAGCCCATGAGTTTGCTGTGAGCTATGATGCCACAGCACTCTACCCAGGATGACAAAGTGAGACTGTCTTAAAAAATAAAAAAATAAAAAAAAAGAATTCTGAAATCAGAAGTTTTGTATGTTTTTAAATGTTAGTAACTACTTTAAATTTTTAAAAATGTCTGTGGAATGAACAGAATCTATCTGTGAGTCCCATACAACCACTGGCCACCAGTTTTCAAATGTTAGGGAAATTGCCAAGTGGAGTTAGTGAGAAATCCTCCAAGCTATGGCCTGGCCCAGTCCTGACCTGATGTATGGGCTGCATTAGTGCTGACTGTAAGGGTTGCTGGTTATTTCCCCCATTTTCAGCCTTAAACACCTGCATACAGTGCTGGGTTTTGACACTTCCCTTACTCACTTACTGTTCTCTTTTTGAGTTCCCGGCCTCCTTGCCCTGCCTGTCCCATGATCTTGCATCCTTAGTCACACACTGAGCTCTCTGCTCATCGCTCCCTGGTGTTCCCTCCCCTCCAGTGTGGCTCTGCCCACCCCACTTCCCACCTGGCATGTCAGATTCTGTCCCAGTTCTCTCTGCAGGAACTCAGTCCCTAAGCTGCTGTTTAGGTATTTCCCAGTTTTCTGGAAAAGAGAGGTCCAGACTCAAATTCCTTTTTCTAGCTTATGAGACATTCAAGTTTAAGGATGTCATACGACCACTCAGTGCCTCAATTTTCTAATGAATTGAAAAGGGTCCATTTCACTAGGTTTTCAAGGATCGTGTCTGGAAGGCTTGTGTTAAAACACTTTGTGCTCTAGCTATATGGCAAGAAGAAACTATCTTCAATGAAAAGACATTTTCTTCCCCTTCCCCTCTCCTCATCCCCCACTACTGTTCCCAGACTCTTTTGATAAATCTCCCTGTCTTTACTCAAATATTGGTGTTGCCCGCAAAGGTCTGCCTTTGTGTTCTCATCTCAGCCTATATGCATTGAGTGGTTCTTTTTACTTGTTTAACTTCAAAGAATATCTATATTCAAAGGATTTATAACAAGGCTGGTCTTATCCCCTTTGTTAAGCTTTAGACCCATTTTTCTACTGATCTCTTGAACACCTGGCTGCCCCTGCAAATACCTCAAATTCAACAGAGGTGAAACTAAGCCTGTTATTTTCTTCTTAATCTTCCATCTTATTCATCACCACTATTTTTTTCTCCTCGGTATTTCCCACAGTAGTAACACTAGCTGCTTAAACAGATAAACCTCAAAATTGTAATGGCTAACCACATTAAACCTGATTGCTTCCCAGGCCGCTGGACATCACAGTCCACTGAGGCCCTGCAGTCGGGAGCTGGAATGGTGGGGAGCTTCTGCTCCGCACGCTCGCTGGGGTTGAGCTCCGTCCAGAGCGTGGCATGGCCGTCTTCAGCACCTTCCCTGGGAGATGACTGCCAATGGGGAAGACAGAGAATGGACAGAAGTTGTGTGTCAATCACTTCTGCCCACATTCTATTGATCAAAACTCAGATACTTAACATCAAATAACTGCAAAAGCTTGGGATTAATTTCAGCTCCCTCCTTCCATCTCTACTGCAACTTAAACCTATGGTATATACCAAACTTCTTTCCTTCTTCACACAAATTGCTGTCAAGCCCTGTGCATGTGCCAGGGGTGCTCTTTGGTTTTAGAATGCCCAGCTTAGTCTTTAGCACTACAAAAACCTTCTTTGAGCATCAAGACCCATCTCAAATATCACTTCTTAGAAGACTGCCCAAGTCCATTAGTCAGAATTAATGTGTCTATATGTTCATAACACATTGCATTTAGGCACATCTATTATACCTTATTTGATATGTCTACACTTCCCACAAGACTAATAATTTCTTGAGGGGAAGAACATTTTATATACATAATTCTACTGGGCATACTGATAATCCCTAAGTCTTGTTCAAAGCCTGTGTGTGCTTAATTGATATTTGATGAATAAATGAATCACTAAAATGAAAATTAGAACTCTTTGTTTTTAGAAAAATAGCCCATCTTTATTCTGTACTTTAGAGTTTCATTTGTTATGCTGTAGAAGTCATTAGCTCCAAATATATTTGGGTTTAGGAGGAGAAATTATCAAAAGGAGCATTCTTAGCCACGTTAGCAGATTTTTCTGTGAAGATTTTGTGGAATCTTGAAATAAATCCTTAGCTACATCTCAGCATGAGGCAAGCCTTTCTAATAATCAGTCTAATCAGTCTTACAAATTGTAAACCTTAGAATCATAAACGGCTTGCTAAAGGAGAGCAATCATTTTTTGGTTATCTGGGAACTGTTTTTTCTTTCCCTTCCTCTCATGTACAGTCATGCCCAATAAAAAAGGAAATAAATCCAGGACAAAGCTACAAACCTCAGTTAATCCAGTTCTGCCTGAGTTTGAAGCCTGGATCAAGGTTCAAAGGCTCATAGCCTACTTAATTTTGGACTTCTTTTCTTTACTTGTCCGCCTTATCATGAGTAATTAGGAATGTGAGTCGTTGAATGAGAGTCATCATTAATGAGATATGGCAAGACACTATCTTGCTTGCCAGCTTCTCTTCCTTCCATAGTCAACAAAAGTGTCAAGGTAGTGAATTAAAATGTGTGTATATACATGGCCTCATCTATCATGCCTATGTAAATAATTCTTCAATATATGTCTTAAGTTTAGATTTCTCTTCCAAGTTCCCTATATGTGATTGACCATTGTTATTTCCACTCCAGTGACCCATAAAAATCTCTAATTCAGCATGTCAGAAACTAAATTAATCACCCTCCCTTCCAAAACTACTGCAACTCCACTCTTCTTTTGCTCAACTTTTCTCCCAGTCAGACAGAATTGGAAACACAGTCATCCTCGACAGCTCTTACATCCTATTAACAATCACTTATCAAGTCATGTTCATTCTCTTTCTGCTAACCCTCTTATAGTAAGATCTCATATTACTCTTTTGGAAGAAAACTCTTGAAATGCAGGCACCCCAGAGCTGAGCTCATAATGTCAGCCCCAGAAGGAGCATCCAATCCAGTACCAACAGGGCAGAATCATAGCGACAAACTGACTTCATGTTGACCTCTGGCTGTCATGATTGTCAGGTCTGAGTATTGATAAAACTTGGAAGACACTCTGTAACCGAGGATTTTGCAAAGTTAAAAATAACTACAAAAGTGAAACTTATAGACTAGCAAAGAATGAACCCATTATAGATGGTCGGAAGATACATATGTAAGATTTTAAAAGGATATTTGGAGGGACCAGAAGGGAATCATTAATAGATTGTGTGTACTGGGCCATTCAGCTTCCTAATTATGTAATGTGTCTGGGAGAATTTAAGGGTTATAAAGTGTTTGAGAAATACTAAAAAAAAAAAAAAAGTGCTTAGCAGTGTGGAACTAACTCCCCTAGAGAACCTAACTTAACTAAGGTAAGATATCTAGAAGACCCATCTAGTAACACTTTACACAGAGGAAGGGAAATGCTGTTGAAAAATGGAAAGGATTGTGACACTTGGGTCCTAACTTTCAGTACAGAAGCCCCTTCACTTCAAATGGGTGGTGACGAACATCAGGGATATGTTGCCTGCTGGCCTAAGGCTGAAAATCATTGAAGGGCCTAGCAATAGAGGGTCAGTAATGTCCTAGGCATGTTATTGGCAGCAAATTGTGTAGTAACACAGTGGCCAAATAGCAAGATGATGGTAGGGCCGATGGGCTCTGAAAAGATGGCTCTGCAAAGCTAGAAGTAGGAGTTACAATTAAATGAGACAGTTCACTCTCCTGGGGATGGGGGAAGAATGAATTTCTAGAATGAATAGTTTGGATGGAGCTTTCAAATTTGGCTTCCTGAAAATTGAGGCATTATGACTTGGAAGAGTTCTGAACGATACTGTGTTTGTACGCACTGATAAGAGAGGCCAAGGCTAAACGGTTTATGTATTTACATGTAACAAATGATTAAAAACATTCCTGAGGATACCTCTTCAAATCCTCCTTTCTAGGTAAATAACGGCAGTCTTGTCTGGATCCTTCTCTGTAACTTACATACAATTTCTGTCCCCAAATCTTCCAAGTCTTATCTTATTTCTAAGTCCTTAATATCTAAATTTTGCTCTTTGCTTATGCACTTGCTGTAAGTATTACCTTTATGAACTGAGTGCTTCCAAAATATTCAGCAAAATCCAGACTGTGGCTGTCTGATTCTTCAGCTCTTTGTCTCCCTGGACAGAATGATCCTGTGTCTGTTCCAGGTCTCCTGGTGGCCAAGTTGTTGCTGTTATGCTTAATGTTCTGGAATTTCCTAAAGTCTTAGGTAGAATGTTTAAAACCCTCCCTTTAGATTACATTTTTTAATTAAATCACAGCTGTGTACATTAATGCAATCATGGGGTACAATGTGCTGGTTTTATATACAATTTGAAATATTTTCATCGAACTGGTTAACATAGCCTTCATGGCATTTTCTTAGTTATTTTGTGTTCAGACATTTATATTCCGCATTTAGTAAGTTTCACCTGTACCCTTCTAAGATGCACTGTAGGTGTAGTCCCACCAATTACCCTCCCTCCACCCATCCTTACCCACCCCTCCCTTTCCCCTTTCCCCGTATTCTTAGGTTATAATTGAATTATAGCTTTCATATGAAAACTATAAATTAGTTTCATAGTAGGACTGAGTACATTGGATACTTTTTCTTCCATTCTTGAGATACTTTGCTAAGAAGAATATGTTCCAGCTCCATCCATGTAAACATGAAAGAGGTAAAGTCTCCATCTTTCTTTAAGGCTGCATAATATTCCATGGTGTACATAT
>CAUYPK010047089.1:0-26908 GCA_963574355.1 Loris lydekkerianus | reverse complement strand
CGTGGCTCAACTTGCTCTCAGGTAAACAAATTTAATTTTTCCATGGTCACATTCCCACCACACATACCCCACTTATAAATTTGGCTTTTTTTTTTTTTTTTTTTTTTTTTTTTTGCAAATCATTCTCTGACTCTTTACTCTGGGCTCATGCTTTGCAGTTCTAGTCCTCTTCCTGAATTCACAGTTACAATAGCCTCAATGTAAGAGATTCCTTCCTGAATTCAGAATTATAATAGGTTCTTACAATGTAAGAGATTCTTTCCTCCGTCTCCTAGATCCCAGATACCTCAGGACTTTCACACAAGTAGAGAAGATTTTGGACAACAGAATAACAACTCATAGCCCAAAATACTGATAAACAAGCAGGAAAGTAAAAATGCATGTGAAACACCCTGTTATTTTTAAATGCTGAATAAATGTTATTAGTACAATCTGTAATTGTAATTCACTTTCTAATCTGTAAAATATTTTCATGCCTATGTCTTCATTGATTTCACACTAATCTTGTGAGGAAGTGAACGTAGAAATGAGTCACCTTATGGTCAAATAATGAAATTAAGAAGTTAAATGATATATCCCTAAGTGATGTAATGCCAGGTTCCTAGGCCAGCCAAATCTTCACATTCCAAATCAATCCCTCACCCTCTCCTCTCTCTCTCTCTCTTCCCTCATCCCTCTGTTTTTCTCCCTCTCCCCCTTCCCACTCTTCCTCTTTCTCATTCTTTTTCATTTACTCCGCCAAACTAACTAACTAATGAAAACAATACCAACACTTTGTTTGTTAAAATTACACAATTCACATCTAATAAGCATTTGGGGTAAGTGATAAACTTCAGTCAGACCCTTATCAATCTCACACAACTTATCTAGAAGCCAGAGTCAGAAAGAAGAGATATCTTTGAGGAGGGGTAGGAAGGGATAAATGAGGAGTAGGGGCTGGGTGTATATAATTTGTACTTAAACAAGGTAGAATATCAATAAATACTACTTCCTCCTAATGAATGAAACTTCCGATTTTCTTTGATATAATTTCAGGGTAGGAGGATAGGAATATTCTAAACTCTCAAACTAAAGATCATCTCTGTTTTATTTATTTAAGCTCACATTGGCAAAGGTCAGGTCTGAGAGAAACAGAAGTAGATACAAGAAAAATATAGGCAGAATTATGGGAAAATTTTCTCTTGAAACTAAGTAAATAATCTTGTAAAATTTTCTGTATATATTTGTGTGGGTACCCCAATACTAAGATGCAGGCACCTGGTCCATGAGTGCCCAGACCCCTCTGAAGGCTTCTCTATAACTCTTGTTGAATTCAAACATGTTTGAGCATCTGACGGATGTATTATATGGGCCACTGGCACAGATGCACCTGTCTCACAAGTAGGGAGGGCAAACCTGGCAGAGGCCCAGAATAGGGACACGTTGTGCTTAGTCGGCTGTATTCCCAAGCACGACTAGAACCCCATATGCAGCAATCTATTTTGGGTTTCTGCTCATGCTGAAGACAATATGCTTTTAGCTTTCTTCCCATGATATTTCCCTCTGTAAGTTTTAAAAACCACCAACTCTTTAGAACCACATAATTATATGGTTCTGGAATCCTTCTAACCTAGGTATTTGAGGGGACACAGGTCAAATATGTGGTAAGCAGGAAGGATCACCTTCTTTGTGCCAAGGTTTGTGCTAAGTTGTACATATAAACTGTCCATTTTAACTGCCTCTCAGAATTGAATAATATTGTCCAATAAACAGAACAGCCAGGATTTGAGCCTGGTGAAGACCAACCATGCTCTTTTCTTTCTGTGTCAGTTGCTACCACCAATTAGTTAGAAGGTAAAATAATCTCAAAACCATATGAGGCCTATTAGCAAAGTAAGTAAAGTGAGTGGAGCTAGGTCTTAACATTCTTAATTTGCCATATTTCTTAAAAGCTGAAAAAGTCTGAACAATTTTTTTCCCCTTCCTGATCTATTTGGCTATATGTAGAATATGAATTGAATTAAGCAATTTTTAAATTCTCTGATACCTCTGACAGACTAAGATCCCTCACATCTTATGATGATGATAATGATCATAAAGATAGTAACAATGACTACAGTATAACGTGGCATTTACTACATTTACCAAACAGCTTATGGGATGCTAGACACTGTACTAAGGGCTTTATGGGTAAAGGAGAAAAGTTAAAAAGAAGTATTTCAGACAGATAACACAGTTTGTACAAAAGTAAGAGGTAAAGCCATTTTAAGTAGCTGAAATCCTACAAGTAATGTATAAAAGAAAAAAAAAAAAGAAAAAGCGAATCAAGAACAGATAGTAGTGCAATGTGACTAAGACATAGGAAAAGACTTTTTTTCCTTTCTTTTATTTTTATTTATATATTTATTTTTTGAGAGACAGAGTAAGACTGTCACCCTGGGTAGAGTGTCATGGTGCCATAGCTCACAGAAACCTCATACTCTTAGGCTCCATAGATTCTTTTGTCTCAGTCTTCTGAATAGCTAGGACTACAGACATCCAAGACAACTCTTGAATATCAAATAAGGAATCAATTCTTTAATTTATAGAAGACTAGGGTCATTGAAGAGTTTGAGTAGGACACTGACACAATTAAATTTTCTTATTAGAAAGATCATTTTAAGGATATATGAAAGACAGATTAGAGAGAGCTCCTGATCTTAAATAGAGATGATAAAGGTCCAAATGATGGTAGTGGCAGGGGAACATGTGAAAATAAGTAGGTTAATGAAATATTAGACATTCAATATATTTTAATAATTAGATTTTCCAATAATTTATTACATTTTTAAAGTACCTATACAGAGTTTTTCTAGACTAACCAATTACTCTAATTATTTCATTCACTCATGTTTTATTTCAAAATAGTTGTTAGTTATCTATTTTATGCTAGGTTATTTTTTCTTTTCATAAGAATAATCTGCACAAACAAAATCAAATGAATACTAATCAATCAAATAATCTGTATAAAGAAAATCAAATAAATACTAATCAATCAGTTTGTACTTCTTTAACAAAGCACCACAGGGTGAGAAGTTTATAAATAATAGAGATTTATTTCTCATGGTTCTCAAGACTGGAAGTATAAGATCAGGATGCCAACATGAGCATGGTTCTGGTGAGTTCTCTTTCAGGTTGCAAACAACCAGGTTTTCCTTGTATCTCCACATGGTAGAAAGACAACAGCTAGCTCTCTACCCTTTTCTTATCAGGGCACTAATCCCATTAATAAAGGATCTATCTTCATGACCTAATCATCTCCCCAAAGCCCCCACCTCCTAATCCATCCACATTGAGAATTAGATTTTGACACACGAATTTGTGGGGGAGAGCACAAACATCCAGTTCAAAACAGCCTCTAACTACTCATACTCACACTCAGCTAGAACCTTTCTCACAACTATGCATTCATTATTATCATATTCTCATATGCAAAGGATGTTATCATTATCATCATATTGTCATTATCATATGCAAAGGATGTCCTACTTGCCCTTTCCATTGACCAGCAGGTGTTGGGAAAGATGACTTGAACATCCTAAGAATATATGGGAATCAAATGATAGAAGCAATAGGTATTAGGACACAGTGGGGGTGGCGGTGGGGAAGTGGAGAGCAGAGAGAGAAAGAAAGAGGGAGGAGTGGGGAAAGGAAGAGCAGAGAGAGGGAAGAGGGGGGGTGGGGCCTTGGTGTGTGCCACACCTTTTGGGGGCAAGATATGATTACAAGAGGGACTTTGCCTAACAAATGCAATCAGTATAATCTGGTTTATTGTACCCTCAATGAATCCAACAATAAAAATAAAGTAAAAGAAAAAAGATTTCGATATATTTCCATGAATGCTGTGGCACACAACAAAAGCCAAATTCTACTAAATGGAAAATGTATTTCAGTCTCCAGAACTGTTCTCAAATAGTAAAGCAATCTAGTAGGCATACATTAAAATAGTTTTTCCCAAAGTTCTTTATTATTCCCATTTAAATTGGTTCTGAAAGAAACTGTCAGTGCATAGGGCATGCTGCAGTGACTGATACTCGTAAGGAAAAGACACATACGGAGCTAAAACTAAAGCTTCGTGAGCCTGGCTTAAATTAGTCAGAGTTAATTTTTAAAATTCAAACAAAGTAAGACTGGAAAAACTATTCCAGAGAGATAATTTGTGATCCTTTCAGTTTCTTCTCCCCCTTCACTAAGGTCCTAGCAAATACCGTTAAGAGTTGATTATAAGACTACACTAGCTAGCTTGTACCTGGGTACAGGGTCACTGTGACCTACATGACTTGTACTGATCCCCAGTTTCCCTACTTGCCATTACAGACTGTCATGGCATTTGTACCAGCTGTCCTCTGTCATGTATTACCTCGGTTGAGTGTAATCCAATTCAGTCCTCATGATGTCTGGCCAAATTTTTCTTTAACTTATTCTTTTTTCTTGCTTCATTTAGAACAATCTGGATTTTGTTTTTTGGTAGAGACAGTCTCACTGTGTCGGCTCTTGGTAGAATGCCGTGGCATCACACTCCTGGGCTTAGGCGATTCTCTTCCCTCAGCCTCCCGAGTAGCTGGGACTACAGGTGCCCACCACAAGGCCTAGCTATTTTTTTTGTTGCAATTTGACTGAGGCCGGGTTTGAACCCTCCACCCTCGGTATATGGGGCTGGCGCCCTACTCACTGAGCTATAGGTTCCACCACAATCTGAACTTTTTACTTCAACTTTATTACCATATATACTCGAGTATATACGATACTCTCTTTAGCCTCAGGTTTTAGAATTCTATGTATTTCTATACTTACTGTCCAGGTAATTTTTAAAACCCACAACAAATACACAGTTCTGACCAATCCATTCATCTAATAAGTGATGTGCTAATGTTTACACAACTTAACTTTAATATGTGTGTGTATAACTTCCCATCAAGTTTATTACAAGCAATAACTATTAAGAACACAGCAAGGCAGGTAACAGGGCTTTAGAATGGATTATCAATGTGACACATGACACCTTAGGGACCATATAACTCTTCTTCAGAATTAAACCAATTATTAGACTCTAGTTAGGCAACAGCCATCGAAGAAAAGTCACATGTATCAATCCATTACATTAGCTACCCAGTCTGTACCCCAAAGTACCAGCTTTCATGGAATTTTCTTGGGAAATATTTCATGGCTATTAGATTCAATAAGAACTATTTTAAAAGCATTGTGAGTCTTACCTCATGCTAGGCAAAAACTGTTTTGTTTCCTTTTTTTAGAAAATATATAGCAAATTAGATGGGTTCATTTCACTTCATGGGAAATTCTGCTAACTCCCCTCATCACTTAAATTATACAGATTCTGATATTTGATTTCTATTAAATATGTCCTAAAAATACATGTCCACAATTTTACCTGTGTACACACATATATCCACAGTTGAGTGGAGTTGAAAGGCATAACTGTTACTGATGTCAGCTTTCTGACTTGCTGAATGTACCGTGAGTAGATCCTTCACACGAACTGCTTCTCCAAAGACAGGAGATAGTTTTGCTAACTGATTCTTGGCCTGACTTACTACAGAAAGATACTTGGTGCTGCTATTCTAAGTTTATATTAAATAAACTGAAAAGCACGTGGTGAAATGATGAGGAAAGAGAGGGAATACATTGATTAAGCCTAAAAAAGATGTAGGGTAATGGGCTGGCTCTGGCCATGTTTCTAGAATAGGGAGTCTGTGATCGGCTGAAGATGGCCCCCTCAAAGGACCGCCACACTCCAATCTGGACCTTGTGAACGTTGCCTTACATGGCAAAGTCTTTGGGGATGTGATTAAGTAAATGATTTTGAGGGCAGTATTGGTCCTGGGTTGACCATATGTGCCCTAAATGAAATCACATGTATTGTTACAAAGAAGAGGCAGAGAGTGTTTGATGCAGGTAGAAGAAAAGGCAATGTGAAGACGAGAGCACAGAGAGACATGAAGATGCTGGTCTAAGACAGCAACGATACGGCTGCTGCAAGGGAGATGCCCACATACTCCTGAAGCTGGACAGAGAAGGATGGAGTCCCCCAAGAACAGTGCTCTTCAACCTTTCTTATCTTACCGCACTTGAACCTGTGGTTAAAATTCTGCAACACATCTAAATTAAGTTGATAAGGAAAAAAAAGATTAAAGGCTGGGCATGGTAGCTCATGTCTATAATCCCAGCAGTCTGGGAGGCTGAGGCAGGTGGAATGCTTGAGCTCAGGAGTTTGGGACCAGCTTGAGCAACAGTGAGACCCTGTCACTAGTAGGTGGGCGTTGTGATGGGCGCCTGAAGTCCCAGCTACTCAGGAGGCAGAAGCAAGAGAATCACTTGAACCCAAGAATTTGAGGTTGCTGTGAGCAATAACACCGCAGCACTCTGGCCAGGATGAAAGAGTGAGACTCTGTCTCAAAAAAAGAGTAAAAAAATATATATTCACTATGCTTTTGAACTTCTTTCAAAAATAATTTAACTATTATTATTGCTTAATATTTTGATGCAGCAATCATCTGACTTCTTTTCTGAATGTATTTATTGTCATTCATTCTTTACGAGGTTTTTGTTTGTAGTCCGTATCTTAAACATTATTATTGTTATTAAATTTTAAGCCTTTTTAATTCTGTGAAGGCAAACATGGAAACCTAATAAACACACGTATATGTAAAAACAAATAATAATAATATAATTAATGATCTTTAAAATTTTTTGCAACACAGCTAAGATTCTCTCCTGTGACAGTTGAAAATCACTGCTCTTAGAGCCTCCGAATGGAGCTCAGCCCTGCTGACACCCTGATTTCAGCACAATGACGTGACTTCACACTTCTGACCTCTGAAACTGTATTCCAGAACTGTAAGAGAATAAATTTCTGTTGTTTTAAATTACCAGCTTTGTGGTTGTTTGTTAATCACAGGAAACTAACACCCAGCTTATCAGAAGTGTGTTCCCTTGTGTTAACCTTCTTTGTGGAAAGTGGTCATTACATAGGGAGCCCCAAGAGGCACCATACATTTTACAAAGAGGTGGCCAACATGTAGAGAATATTTTGTAAATATCTTGTTAAATTTTGTAACGACTATTTTGTAAATAGAGGTACATTTCACTACAAGTTCTTATCTTCCGTAAAGAAAATTGGGTCCAACTAAAGGAACTGACCTCAAGAGCCACAACTGTCCTAGAGTTTATCACAAGCTTTAATTTGCCTTCTAATATGCAACTGAAATTTGCTACTGAATTTTTAGACACCACACAGAATTATCCCAAATTTAGCACAGAAAAGAAAGAAGATTGACTGGCAGTGCATGTGACTCACTGCGTAGAGTGCTGGCCCCATATACCGAGGGTGGTGGGTTTGAACCCAGCCCCAGCCAAACTGCAACAAATAAATAGCCAGGCGTTGTGACAGGCGCATGTAGGCCCAGCTACTCAGGAGGCTGAGGCAAGAGAATCACCTCAGCCCAAGAGCTGAAGGCTGCTGTGAGCTGTGACGCCATGGTGCTCTACCAAGGGCAATAAAGTAAAACAAAAGAAAGAAAGAAAGAAAACAAGCAAGAAAGAAAGAATATTGAGAATATTCACATTCACCCCTTCTCAAATGCAGTTAGGATTCATATAAATTAATGCCAATCTTTATCTTTTGATTTCCTGTTCTTCCCATCTTGTGCATTAAAATGACTCACTCAGGGTGGCACCTGTGGCTCAAAGAAGTAGGGCACCAGCCCTATATGCCGGAGATGACAGGTTCAAACCCAGCCCTGGCCAAAAACTGAAAAAAATAAAAAAATAAAATGACTCACTCAAACTAAATCTGCTCACAATAGTATAGCAGAAAAACAATATACTTTTGCAATAAGCCAAATGGTAAAATATTCTTTAGGTAAAAGGTAATTCTTTTAGTGTCCATAAATCTAGGCCTGGTAGTGTATGAAACTGAATAAAACTGAACAATTATACAAAAGAGTTCCTATGAAACATACAGTTCTCAGACGCCTAAAATTTCTCTTGAATAAAACAATTTCCCAGGAAAAATATTACCACCTAAAAAAATATAATTAGCAGTCATCATCTGTAATTATCAGTTGTCTGGGGATGTTTATTTTCAATGTTGCTGCTATACCAGTCCAGAAAGCAAGACGTGGGCATTTTATTGAAACACCATAAATATTCTTTTTTTATTACATATGAAAGGTAAAGTGAAAAGTACAGAAAGTTTGTAGGAGAACTTGAAATAATTGTGGCTTCTTTGATTAAAGCAGGTTGCTTTTAACAAACACACACTAACCCAGGGATATGAGAGAAGTGGTGGTTTCCCCCTTACCAAAAATAAAAAAAATTCAAAAATTTCTCTACTTTGCATTTTTAAGTAGAGAAATGCACATCAAAACTCTAAACTGGCTCAGCACCCATAGCTCAGTGAGTAACATGCCGGCCATATACACCAAAGATGGAGGGTTCAAACCCAGCTTGGGCCTGCTAAACAACAATGACAACTACACCCAAACATAGCTGGGCACTGTGGCAGGCGCCGATAGTCCCAGCTACTTGGGAGGCTGAGGCAAAAGAATCGCTTAAGCCCAAGAGTTTGAGGCTGCAGTGAGCTGTGATGCCACGGCACTCTACCCAGGGCAAGATAGTGAAATGCTGTCTCAAAAACAAAACAAAAAAACTCTAAAACTTCACTTTAACAACTTCAGTATTCAAAAAACCCAACACCTCAGTACAGTGCACCACCACTTGTTTCAAAGTTCTGCTGAAGAACTCACTTTCAATTTGCTTATCAAGTCAACATGTGTGGGCCACAGACACGCTAACCCAGCACAGAACAAAAGTGCCAGTAAAGTCCAAGTAGGAAAAGAGTAGATTTATCCATGTGGAGATTTGTTCCCAGTGAACCTGCCAGTAAAAGAGTTCATGGACCACAACAGGACAGAAAGGCTTCCCCACCCCTCTGGAAAATGTTAATCTAGTGAGAGGAATGGAATATATAATAATGGAACCATGAAACCTCTCTTATTTTCTGCCTCTTGTTTTTTCCCCAAATTATCTTTACTCCACAGCCCATCTAATCTTCCCTGCCCACTGTGTATGCCCCTTTCATTCCACTTGCTTCCCTATGTTTACCACTTCCTTTTATTTCAATGTACCATTCCTCCAAGGTCTGCCTCATTTCTCTCCACTCCTCACTTTCCAGTCTTCCTGATCCATCACAGTTCACCTTTATACTTGGAACAAGTCGCCTGGTCTGGCCTTTTCTGTCCTTCCCAGAGCATACCTTCTCTCCAGAAAGCCCTATTCCTCTGCCACAGCTGGAAAGTGGCCCTTAAGATCATGGATGTGGGGGGAAGTTTTCTAAAATGGAAATTCAGAGAAAAATTAAGAAAATTGTACAGTTAGCTACAGGGGAACTGACACTCATTACTTGGTAAGTCTGAGTGCGCTGAGCTAGCATCACTGCTGTTTCCCAGAGACACTTCACACCCTGTTCTTTGCTCAATGCTTGATAGAATTTCAAGTAAATACAATTCTGCTATGCTGTGTGTCTAGTTGGGTAAACAGTTGCACTGCAACGGGGTAGGAAGTCAGGGGGTTCTGAACATCTATCTATTTAAGCAGGACAACGGGTAGGTCAGTTGATGACCACCCCCCAATGGAATGAAACTGTTTTAAATGTAAATAAAGGCCAAGGCTGACCCCTGCAGAAAATGTGACCTGTAATCAGCACTTCTGCCACATTGACTACAATTGTCACATTATAATAGTGATCACAACAAACCAGAGACTCAATATTCTGCCTTTTCCTAGCCGAGAGCTCCATTCCATGGTCGGGGATGCAGGGCACAATGACAAAACCAGTGTTGACTTAACAGCAGGAAATTTGCCCAAAAAACTATCTCAAATACTGACACTATTTCAGATAGTGTGTTAATAAAAACAGAAGTAGTTTCTGATTCTACACAGCATGTGGTGGTCAGCCTCCTTGGCGCCCCCACGCCCCAGGGAGAACCCTCCACACCATGTTAACAGGGCAGGTCTATATAGCCCACAGAATGCAGAAGTAACGCTGGACAACTTTCAGGGTGTGAGGAAATATTGTGGAAGACTTTGAAATTTACTGGGTTGCCTAGCCAGCTTATCCAGAGCAAGGAATGTGGGTGTTAGTAAAATAAATAAAGAAAAGCTGTTGTCACCTCCACCTAACCTTCCCCACCTTTTTTTACAACACCTACAATATGCAGCTAAGTAAATTAGAGGGGTCAGTCTGTTGAGCTGGCAAGCTGGTTCCTATTGTATCCCACTGCTCAGGCTCACTCAGACAACCCAGCCCAGAAGAGGAGGAGTGAGGAGGAGAGAAGACTGGATTTTATTTTTGCCCCAAACTTACCAGGTTGTTGGTAGGTTAGCAATAGTCATAGAAATCTTTTCTTAGGAGTAGATGCCCGTTGGAATGCCTTCCTAGCTCAAGTCCTTGGCATGCGTTATTCTTTAACATTGCCCCAGACGGCAGGATGTCTTACCCTCAGCATTCTGAAGGCCACGCTCACAGGCTGTGGTGCTGCTAAAGCAGCCCATGGAAGGCAGTTCTCATAAGCAAAAGGATGTCATGGTCTTTACTAATACTCACCAACACATTTTTAAAGAACTTAGTGTCTGAATCTGTATTAAGAACTCTCTGAAATAGGACTTTATTACCTCCATTTTATACACACATGAAGAAAATAAAGCTAAGAGGTTAACTCTCATGCCCAAGGGCACACAGCTGAGCTGCGACTGAGCTGGGCCTGAGCCTAGATCTGTAAGACCCTGCCTAGTGCATATTTTCCTTCCAAGTATGGCATTTGTGATGATGATTTTTAGCCCAGTCAAATTCAGAATTCAATATAGCTAAATGAGAAAATAACATGTAAAAGGTTCAATTCAATAAAATTGAAGGTTACATATACACCAGAAACAAACCATATTATCACTTCTACCTGCTATTTACAGGGTTCTTTGGGATAATATGTACTTTACCAACACGGGTTCTGATGTCATCTAAATGTCACTATGATCTATTCCCAAGAAAGCAAAAGGGCACAGAAAATAATACCGGTTTACAGAGCTAAGTACTACATATGGCAGAAACTAATCAGACATTCTGCCCTCAAACTTCTGCTGCACATTCATCTCAAAAGAAACTCAGAATTTTTTTTGTATATTGTTTGTCTTTTTATACATAAGTGAAAAATGTGAAGCTTCAAGTATGATTGAACGAGTTAAGACTTCTTGATTTGACATTCATCTTTCCTGCTGAAAGAATCATATAGTTAATATGTGTCAAACATCCTAAATTGCAACAAAAATACAAAGAGAAGGGGTAAAAGGCAAAAATATAGGATAAGTGATGTAACTTGACAAAGACAACTACATACTCTATTCACCAGCAAAATTTGGGCACCACAGTTTCCTCTTTGTTGAGCTGCCAAATTTACCTTTGCATCAGCAAAGTCAATATCCCTGTAAAGGGAAAAAATTGGCATACAGGGGTCTATAGGAAAATATTATTCATAGTCTCGTTTTCCAGCTTTGGGTCTGCAGGAAAATGCCCAAGTCAGCAAGCAGACTTTAAAGAGCAGTGTGCTCCTTATGGAAACAGCCTTCCTCTCCAAGCCACCTCCTCTTCCATCCCACACACAGACAGCTGTAAGGCCTCAGCAGCGGTTCTCAACTTGTGGGTCACGACCGCTTTGTAACAATGAAAGTACATCCTACATATCAGATATTTACATTACAACTAATAACAGCAGCAAAATTACAGTTATGAAGTAGCAACAAAAAATAATTTTATGGTTGGGGGTCACCACAACATGAGGAACTGTATTAAAGGGTCGCAGCACTAGGAGGCATTAGGAAGGTTGAGAACCATTGCCTTAGAGCCTGCTCAGTCCTCACTAGTCACTCAGAGGCCTCTAAGAGGAAGGGATCTGGTAGCCTATTGAATGTCTCATGTCTCTTGTATTTTGATCCAGGGGTCCATATTGTCCTCAAAAAAAAAAAAAAAAAAAACAACAACAACAAAAAATAACATAGCAAAGGAAGCAGTGACTGCTGGGAGCCTTGACTATTGTTACTCAGTGGGCAGCCCACATCTCACAAGCTCCCGCATGGTGCTCACGCTGACTGCCTGAGATTGAGGTAACCAGGGCTCCGGGTAGGCTGGATCCCTGGGAACATGGTGACAAGGGCCCATGTGCCCTGCTCAAACAAAAGAATGCCAATTCTATCTTCTTTCAAGATACGTATAGGTGCATGAATACACACACATGTGATAGTGGTGGGGTTGGGAAATTATACTTAACTGGAGACCCACAGATGAAAAAAGAGAATCTCTTCATTGATGAGATTTGAAAACCACTTACCATAACTCAGCCATTCATTTTACTAAAAAAGAAACTTAGATTTATAAAATGACTTGTTCTATATCATACAATCTGCAACACAAAATGTTCCATCTCACAATGCTGCTATGTTTTTAAAACCTCAGAGTAACATGTGAAGACATCCTCACTCTTAGGGTAGGGCCCAGACCAAGGGAAAGCTCAGCAGTGCCAGCTGCACACACAAACACACACAGGTTTTTGGAATCATGACTCTATACTCTGGCTGTGCTCTGTCTCCTCACCCAATCCCACCTGCAATGTGCACACGCACACACACACACACACACACTGGGATTGCTTATGTCTTTTCATATTAGACAATGAAGTCTCAACAACAGATATTTTTACTCAACATACACACAGTAGTTCCCAAAACAACACTAGCATCGAGCCTCACTCTCCTTTCTGAGGATATATGACAAAGGGGCTACAATTGGCTAAAAATTAGGGGGCTTCACTTAGAATCCTGGATCTTGACTCACTGTACTGTACTGAATGATTTTTTTAATGTCATATGCTTTTGTTTTTGTCAAGAATAAAATGGAAGGAATGAACTTTCCCTCTCACTTAACAAAGAGCACCAGAAACTTCTTTACCTTTAACTATTTTAACTGGGTTTTGGCCACAGAACAGCCTCAGGCCCCAGCTCTTGCATAATATTCTGCATCCAAGAACAAATTTTTCCATTCTTGGGACTTGATGCCTAAGCACTGATCTAAAATCAAGTCCAATAGCTGCGGACTTGAAGCGTAAGCACTGATCTAAAATCAAATAGTGGAAGAGAAAGGGGGCCAAAATTCTTAAAATATGTTTCCCTAATTTATGTGTCATTGTAATATCTTGGGCGGGACAGTCTTCACAGAGGAGGTGATAATTGAGCTGGTTCTTGAAGAACTGAGTTTGCTAGGAAGGGGAACTAGAAGCACAGGCCAAGAGGAGTGAGGCATATTCATGCAACGTTACAGAATACAGGATGTGAGGGGAATCTGAGGGTCACAGGAGGCTAGCCTGTGCCACGTCAGGCAGCTCAGACTTCATCCTGTGGACAAAGTAGAGCACCATGGAGGGTCACACTATCCACTCCATCCCCCAGGCTGGAGGGCAGCAGCATGTTCACAGCTCGTGACATGACATATTCAGATCTTATTTAGCTAACATGGATAATGGCTGGAGGGGGAAATGGATACCCACAATAACCACACGTCTTAAAACATTTGATGGCTCTTTGGGAGGCCTTTTAAGGATCAAATGGAGCAAAGGAAAGCATAGAAAATATATGAGGAGACACCAATGACAGGGTCTATGATAAAGGATGTTCTCTTTCAGAACTGGGAGAGTCGCTTGGGGAGGTGATGAGATGATGGGTGAAATATATGGCACCAGTTCTATCAGAGAGGCCCCCAGAGTGTATGGTACATTTCTAGCGGAGTGGCAATCTCTCTTGGGAGCCTGGAAGCAGCTTTCAGAGGCAGTGGTCAGGGTGCAGGTTCAGCTTCCAAAGGAAGACGGGTACTGGCTTACATGACAAGGCCGTTGGGTGGGAGGGGGTGTCAGATGGGAGAGCAGAGATGTGTCTGTTTTGAGGAGGAGATACCTTGGATGAAAACAGGAATCCTGAAAGTAGTAAGGGTTACCATTACCCTATGGTGTTAAGAACTAAGCTGGGCTATTCTCAATATTTAATAATGAAAATTAAAAGATCTATTTTATTGATGACAGAGGTTCAGGGAACACCAAAAGCAAATAGTTAGCAAGTGACAAAGCCCAATTCTAAGCCAAGTACCACTGTCTTGGTACTTTGTACATTGGTACAAAACCAATGTTCCAACTATTCTTGGCCCATATCACCCTGTCAATGCCAAGGGACTACACGGAGACAGGAACCCTCTATTTCTCAGAGGGTGCTGTGAAATTCTGTCATGCCTGTTTTCCGGAAGATAACAGTAAATGAAAGGAGAGGTTAGACCCGAGTGGTGTCCTTGAGCAATACAGCAATTAGTTCCAGGAAGAGGAAGTGGTGCAACTGCTGCATGTGTTCAAACAGAAGCCTTGCTCTGGAAAACAAAGCGACTGGGAATGCGGGATCCATTTCACAAGCATTTACTCAGTGCCCACTATGTGGCAGTCACAGAACTAGAAGGGAGGGGAGAGGGGTGAATGGAACAAAGTCCCCACCTCACATTGCGCACAACTGACTGAGCCATTCCTTCCTTGACTGTCCTCAGTGCCTCCTACCAGGAAGTACTAACAGTCTTCTCTCTTGGCTGACAATTATCCCCAAAGGAAGTTTTGATTTAAAAAAAAAAAAAAAAAAAAAAAATAGCCCACCACAACATGACATCAAAACCGGAAAGATTCCGGAGCTTCCCAGGCGCAGCTGAGGAGCGGCCGCAGGGGGGCGCCCTTCACACCGACGGAGTCGCCTCGCTGATGTGCGCTCGGTTTTACCACAGGACCAGGTACGAATTGGAGTTTGTTTTTTAATTTTTGCTCTTTTTAAGTGGTAGAAAGGTTAAAAATGTTAATAGATGCCCTCAAAAACACGGCAATGACAAGGTAAGAGGCTTGGACAGAGGCTCTGGAGAGGAGCCTCTGGAGAAGAGAACGACTGGAGCTAGGCAGAACAGAGAAACCCCGCAGGCGCCCGCAGTGGGTAGCACAGCTGCCCGTGCGCAGCCCCCACACAGGCCTACCCAGGGCCGCTCACTAGCAGTAACTGCAGTTTAACGTTAAGCAGGACCATTGCAAATTCAAAGGTTATTTAAGAAGTCGGCGGTGGCGAGCTCTGGCAAGACGCTCGGGAAGAGAGCTCACGTTGACAAGGAGGCAGGAAGAGGCCTTGCAGGGTCTCCTGAGCCGGCACCCACGTTCTGAGGCTGACAAGACTGAGGTCTCCATGCACCTGACCCACAGCTCCCTCTTGGCTTTGACAATCGGGAGGCCCAAAACCAAGTACATGGCCCACATGAAGCAACTCTACAGGCATCTTTCACGTGCAGCCTTACTCATGCCTTCACCTTACTTGTCCTCAATCTTTGATATCTATTATGTTTGAAATGGCTTTGTTTTTAAAAGAGTTTAGGCTCACAGCCAAACCGGGAAGGAGCAGAAGCCCACACGCCCCGCCTCCCGCGTGTCTTCAGTGGCAGCTGCCAGCGA
The DNA here is from genome assembly GCA_963574355.1 of Loris lydekkerianus. Taxonomy (NCBI): domain Eukaryota; kingdom Metazoa; phylum Chordata; class Mammalia; order Primates; family Lorisidae; genus Loris; species Loris lydekkerianus. Next base: position 11,312 of record CAUYPK010047089.1, on the reverse strand, counting down.
GTCCTCGCCGCCAGCTCGCAGTTCACACTGGGATGCTGCATCCTGTAGTTCCGGACAAACACATAACAATGTACAGCCACCCTCCACGTGGATCCAGGCGCCCACACACAAGTTTCACTGCCCCCAAATCCTCAGCATCTTGCCTGTGTCTCTCGTTCTTTACCTACTCCTAGAAACTACAAAATCTCTTCACCATGTGTCTCCACAGTTCTGCCTTTCCCAGAATGTCACGCAGAGGGGCGCACTGTGTATTTCAGACTGGCCTCTACTCAGGAGCGTGCACGCCCGGTACCGCTGCACCCAGCCCGGTGGTCAGCTTATTGATTACAGGACTGAACCACGCTCCCTTTTTCCAGGTGGCTGCGCAGTGCAGTCACCTCCCGAAGGGCTTCTCAGTTGCTTTTAAGTTTTTACCATTATGAAGAAAGCTGCTAGAAGCATTTATATGCATGTTTTGGGGTGGAAATAAGTTTTTCCACTTATTTGGGTGAACATGTATTTTTCATCCGGTACACAAATCTCCTCAGCTTCCAACTGTAAGGAGGAAGGGTGCACAAAAAACAGCCCATTAACTCTCTGTTCCAAGCACACTGAGAACAACACTCTGGTTGAGTCTGAGGGGCAACTTGACAAGAGCAGGAGCAACAAACCAAGTTTGAACTAAATCTGTTCTCCTTTTTATCATGAAACACCATGTTCCCAGAAGCCCAAGGCAAAAGTGATGTCACTGTTGCCCAATAAAGTAACATGTATTCCACATCATAGTAAAGGTTCAGCGTGCTCCAAGTATTTTCTCTCATAAGGTATGATGCCAAAATGCTTCTGAACATACTTATATATATTAGCAAATACTTCTGTGTAGATTTCAATGCAAATCCCTTTCTTCTCTTGCAACTATAATATTAAAAAACAGAGCAGCTTATGCAGCTTATACATTTAGATACATGTTATATGAAATAACTTTATGTAAGAAAGGTATTTATTTTTGCCAAAGTTAATCCATAATTGCATTAATTTTTGTGGTAACTTCAACCTCCTTCATTTTATTTTCCTTCCCTTATCATCTATCTTTTTGCCCCTAATGCTTCCTTAGATTTATTAACCTGCCTCTATTATATGTATCTGTCATCTGCCTTAAATCATTTTTGGTGTAAGGTAGGGCAAAAATTATTAAAGAATGAGTCAAGTTATCAAAGTACTTCAAAATTCATAAGCTGTCTGGACTGTTCATACATCCTTTTTTGGATGAAAGCTTCCTTTAGAAAAACTTAACCCTAACTTTTTGGTATAAATTCTATTATACAGCTATGGTTGAAGTGTTATTATGAAAGCCTCTTGAACTTTCAGTCTCTAATATGATACTTGTCTTGTCTTTTGTTTAAGGATTGTTAAAAATGAGGTATGATAACTAACCAGTACATAAAATTTGGAAAACAGAGAAAAGAATAATGAACAAAATGAAAAGAATGCACGCCACACTCACTCAGAGAACGTGCTCTCACACTGCACTGTTTCTTACTATTCATCTCATGCTTTGATTCACTCACCCACATAATGGGGACACTGAAGCCCCCTTGGTTTTACCAAGTACTGGTAAACTTTCCTCGAACCAGTCAGAAGTCTGTCTTCCTCAGACACCCAAACACACATGACCTTCACCTTTCTCCTTCATAAGCACATTCGCACAGACACCATCCCTGCTTCCACCTGGATAAGCTGCAGTAGGGAAATGGCAGAATGGCAGGTATGTTGAGTATCAGTCAGTTCTTCCCCTGTCTTTTACAACTGCTCCTGTCTATGTTTTCCAATAATTTATAGCTGTAGACTAAACTACCTTCTTTTGCTTCACTTAAGTCAACATCTCCATGCCTATAAAAAAAGCCTTTTTTGCTCTTGAGACATCAAAATAGGTTGTCTCTAAATATCACCCCAAAGCTTCATTTAAAACACATGTATCTTCCTCCCCAATTGATCTATAGCCACAAGACTAACCTACAAAAAGAAAATGCCCTTCTGAGCTGCTGTTGATCTAAATGTGGTAACCCCAATTCTTCCATCATAGTCTTGGTCTCTGAATACTTGACTTGGGTTTAAAAAGATGACATTAAATAATAACTAAAGTCTGAAACTAAACAGAAATATAGAAATTAAATTTCAGTTTAGTAACAGTTTAATAGCATAAATTTATTATTATACAATAATAAACTTGGAACTAATTATATCTGATATCACAAGGTATAATTATTTTGAGATTTCAACTAGCCTGTACTTAGAAAAATTATTTTATTTTGAATTCCTTTCACATCAGTCTAAGAGAACAAAAGAAGTGGGCTAATGTGAAAACATTTTCAGATTAAATAGAAAGTTATGTGGCACATGTGACCACAAAGTAGTATTTCTGCCATGTAGTAATAAAAAATAAATGATGCAATATTCTTTCCACTCTGAGAAACAGGTCAGGGAAGGTATACCCAAACACTCTTAGTAAAAAAACTAACCAACATGAAATAAAGTTCTCATGTATAAAGATGTTTCCTTTAAGATGTCCCTGTCCCAGTAATTCACTCTTTAAGGAAGATGTCTCCAGCGTTACCTTGTAAGTCTGAATCATTCGACTTTGGGCTGCTTCTTGCTCGCCGCTCTGCTTTCTTAACTCCTGGCCCACCACCGCTGCCGCCTCCACCACTGCCACCACTGTGGCCCTTCCCATAGCCATTGTACACTGTTGTGCAGCTGCTTTTATAGATGGAAGAGGGAGGACTGTTGAGGCGGTTCTGACGGTCGATCTGGCGGTCTTTGAGTTTTTTGTGCGGAGGCTTGCTATACTGGTCTTCTCGGGTGATGTAGCTTGACATTCCATAGAGTGGTATAATTTCTAAAGTGGGTGATTATGACAAATGCATGCATGCTCAGTCTACATTTCAATAATCAATTATTACATAGGCAAACGATCTGGCCACTGAAGGAATAAGTCTAAAATATAAAAGAAGGCCAAAGTATTACTAAATACAGGATAAAAGTTTTTTTAAGGAAGTATTTTATACATTACATATTTAAAGTATTCCCATTCATTTCCAACCAATCAAGTTTTTAATCAATCGTTAAAAATATATACTGTGTGTTCAGAATTTCCTTAATAATGAAGAATACCTATCAAAATGTTTTTAGTACATGAAAAAATTAGAAAAAAATAAAGTATTTCCTTTCAAAATGTACTTTGAATCAAGACACTTAAAAGTATCTTATCCTTGCAGACAGAATAACATTTCTGTCAGAAAGTATATAGTAACCAGAATATAAGTTGTCTGTGGCATCCAAAAGAGTCAACATTAGAACAAAACTTACTAAAATAAGGAAATGAGAAATTTCCATTAAAATAATCAAAGTTTACAGAATTGGGGGAAATGTCCAAGGAGGAAATGTAGGGGCAAATAAGAGCCAGCTTTGCAATCTGATGCTGTACATCCTCAGTTGCAGTCTCAAGCTTCTCTCTTGGAATAACAGGAGGTGAATAAAAAATAAAACGTCACCTGGCTCTGTAAATGGAAGCCTTCAAAATAATCTTATGATCTTAGGGGGAAAATGTATCTTAAATTTAAATTTTTAAATCAGAATGAAATTATATTTGGGCATTAATAAAAATGACAATGTATAACACAGAGGTAAGGCCCTTACATGTTTATAAGAAAAAGGGTCCCTCACATCAAATTGCACATCAAATTACCAACGAAATCTCAACACTTCTGAGCGTGAAAAGGAAATACTCATAATTTCTTCAAGACAAGAGACCTATACCAGGACTGTTATAGGCATATCAGAAATGTATGGCCACTCTAAATAATTAATGATTTAGGTTTCAATTGTTCAGTGGTAAAGCTCCAAAAGACTTTGAACTCCAGGGTGACTCTATTACTCTTAAACTTTTTACTTCCTTTCTGTTCATACAGCTAAAGAAAGATTTTTAAAAAATAAATCCTCATAAGAGAAAGATTTTACACTAGAAAATGTGTAAAAACAAATCTACTTAAAGAGTATATGTATAATTAAATAAACTACGCCAAAATATACCAGAGGACAGTAAATGTTCTGAATGCCACAATGCATCTCAAGTAAGATTTAACATATTCACTGTGGGCACTAACTTAAAAATCTTTAAACTATGTTGAGAACTTTGTTAACTCTTATGGTTTAGAAAATTAACGTTTAAAATGCTTTTGGGTATGCACAGTTATAACTACGGTAAGAATATGTAAATGGCCTTTTATTTATAAGCCAATAGAGACTGGTGAATCTTCTGCCTTGGCTTCCCAAAAGGCTGGGATTACAGGCCTGAGCTATCACCACCTAACCTACTTTTAAACAATTATAATTAAAGTTTTTCAGCTTTTTCAATAGGAAGACAATGGTGCTGCTGTGAAATCAAAGTACTGATAAAAGTACCTGATTAATGTGAATCATGTAAAATTTTTTTCAAATCAAATTGTATATCTAAGTTACAACAGGATATTTCACTTAAAAAGCCCATCTCAATTTTTTTTGTTGTTAATAAGAAAAAATTACAATGTGAGATGAACACCCAGAAAAATACTCATGCAGGTGTAATTGATAAGAAAAAGTAAGGGGATAACTTGCTAAAAACTGCTTCAGTGTTAAATAGGCATTTCTTATACAATTTTTCTCAACCAACATAAATGCTTGAATTCACAGTCAGACTTCAGGGGAAAAACAATCACTTTGCAAAGTTCTAAAGGTTAAAGTCTAATTTTTACCCTCCCTTATCTGGTTTCTTGGTATCCATTTTGATAGAGAAGAACTTTCGACTAAACCAAAAAGGCCAAAACCGTTAAAAAGATATAATGTCAGTAGCTCTGAGGTGTTTTTCATTTCAAGGTAAATTTTTGAGTAACAGCCAGTGAAATTGTGGCTGCACTAATGACTAGTCTTAAACTAAAAACAGGTTTGGGAGAGCCACATCAACAGCAAGGAGATATCTGAGTTCTACCAAGATTGCCACACAGAACATTCAGGAAACCTAAAGTTATTGAGATTTCATAGTCTTCAGACTTTGGAAATGGGCACAGAACACCATTCAATCTTCCCTTCACTGGAGGACCACATGAGTGACAGAAAGACAGCATGTCCAAGTACTGCCTCAGGCCCCTCTCACATGAAAACGTGTTGACAGGACAGGGGGACATAGGTAAATCACTGCCTCTTTTCTAAAATAAAAAGATTATTTTTCTTAATCTTTGTGGTAGGGCAGTAAGGGACAGAATTCAGGAAAATAGAAAAAAGTCACAACACACAAAGTAATTTTTCCAAGATATAGTTAAGGACACAGAATGCTGGGAATTCCCCATGAGCCCCTCATAGCATGGAGCCTTTTCTATCTTTGCTCATCATAAAAAAGACAAAGGGCTCTCCTCTCTCAAACTATGCAAATGCCACAGCCTGTCTCTGACACAGCAATACCCTACTCACCTTGCTCCCCATATATTGTGGGAGGGAGATGATGCTGAGGAAAAAACTGAGGTGGCATATCTCCAGGTCCAGTAACAGGTGGGTAGTAGGCCGTGTGTGAATTATGAATAAAATGTGGGTGATGAGTCAAGTAGGGGGGTAGGTGATGGGTAGGAGACATGGCTGAGGGGTAGCTCGGGGGATAACATTCAGGAGACTGGGGTGTGACCACCACGCGGCGGACTCCAGTACTGTCTTCAATCACCTAAAGAAAAAAGCAAAAGGAAAGAATGTAGCACGCGGTGTTAGCATTGCGAATATAAGCAGTATTGACAATTTCCCCATTAATTTTAATTTTCTTTTTCCTCATAAAAGAAAAACTTAATATTATATTCTCATTCTAATTCAAACTGCTAAATGAGCTCTAGAAATAACATTTATTAAAATTTATGTAAGTAAACTATTCATCAACCACTAATTCTGAGCCCATAAAACCTTTTTTGAGAGACCAATAGCTTAAACAGATATATACTTCTGTCAACATTTTCAGTGGTTTCATCTAAGACAAGGGAATTTAATATGTGCTTGAACTATTTTAGGAACAACTTTGAATATACTGGTACTGATGTTGCTATTACTTCAATGGTTTTCTGGAAAGAGGCTTTCTAGGCCACATAGGCAAGTCTTCCAGGGCTGAACTTCCAGATCTGCTTAACAGCATTCTCCGTCCTGCTTTGAAATGCACAATCCCATCATTACCGGGCTTTAGAAGTCAAAGGGGAAACCAAGGGCAAAAAACCACAGAAGTGCCCGGACATCATTTAATCTCGGACTGAGATGTGGATGAAAACCCTGAGCACTCCCAAGTCAGGATGGACACCACTGCCCTTGAGCTGTCCTGATAATGGAACAGGTGCTGTGTGGGGAGATACTCCGAAGGGCAGCCTTCTCTGAGAAGGGGCCCATCAACAATCCACCGTCTTGTTCGGCTTGTGTTTGAATTCACTGATGGAAGGCAGCCAAACAGTGCAATGCTAATATTCACTGCCTCAGTGGACAAGAGCATGTCACCTGCTCTAAAAACAAACAATTTTGGTAAGACACAGAAGAGAAATAACCAATACAACAGAAACCATAACAAAAAGGTAAGATGAGGGGTACAGAGAACAAAAGGAAGAGATAGGAGAATCAGGAAAGGCTCCAGGGACCTCAGAGAACTGGCAGGGTGGGGATAGCCCAGTAGTGGCCTCTGGGTTAGAGCCCCACAAAGAAGGGGACACAGAGTGAACTCAGACACCAGCACCAGGCTGTGATGGAGACAGTCGGTCAGGCAAACAAGCTGACAGAAGTTTTGTTTTTAAAAAAAAAACAAACCAGAACATTGAACTTGTATATTGAAATAGATTTCTCATTATACCTGAGGAGGTTGATTATAGGCCAAAATAAAATGACTTAATTGTGGTGAGCGGACTCTCTGAGGAGAGCGGGCCTGAGGGGTCTCCTTCTGAACCTGTGCAACATGGAGCTACCGTTTCGAGGGTGAAGCTTCTCAACACCATGGTGGACACTTTTATCGAGAAGCTAGTCGCCGCCGGAAGGGAGTCAGCAAGGGACTTCTAGACCCCAAGAGGAGGACAAAAACAGTGTTAAACTGGCAAGTGGTTGCGTGTGTTCGATCGACCTAATCCTGTTGGCAGCCCTAAATACAAGCAGCAGTGAGATTGCAAACTGGAAAGGCCTTACCTGTGAACTGTTTCGGTGTTTTTGGACTTGGTACTAAGTTGAACTGCCTTGGAGAGAACTTGAGCAGGAGTGAGGAGAACTTTGGGCATCGTCTAGGGCCCCAGACAGAGCCGCTGACCCGGATGGAGCTAATAGTGTTTGGCTGTGGGCCGCAGGGAACAATTGTGAGAAAACTGCCTGAGCAAGCTCTGCCCTCAGGGTCGCAGAGCAAGGATCTGGGTGGGAGATAGTAACCTAGTGACTGAGAAGCCTAAAGGCAGGGACTTAGCTGCCTTATAGCCTTAACCCTCAGGGGCAGAATGAGACTGGTTTTGGCACGGCACACAGGAGCCTCAGGCTGTTGCCCTGGGTAGAGTGCCCTGGCATCACAGCTCCTAGTAACCTCAAACTCCTGGGCTTGGCGCTGCCCAGACCTCCATAAGAGCTGCGCAGTGACCCCCGACCCGTGACCTGCGCCCACTGGGCCTCTGCTTACACTGAACAGGAAGTGTGGGAGCCGTACAACCCTGTGTCCTCCCTCCTAAGCACAACCCTCCATGCCTCCACACTGACCCACTCATCTGTCCAGGAACTCTGCTAGCTGCATGCCCTCTGGAGCCCTCCCTGCCTCTGTGCAGAGCCCTTCTCCCCTCTCCAGAGACTGCTGGAGACTTGGGCTCTCTGTGCCAAAGTCAGTGGGCACTAGGCACTCCCAGAACCATGTGCATCACCTCCTGCCCTGTTGATGGATCCAGGTGTGTCACACAACGGAGCTATTTCCACACCCAGAACTCCCTGGCTGGGGCAGCCCCAGAGGAACTACAACGTGTCACTCCCTACAAAGATCCAGCAACAACAGAGTGAGCCCACTGGGGTCTAATCTTGGAGAGACACCTCCCCGAATCTGAGGACGGCCAGAGGCAATGGTGAAAAACAATCATGAGGTGAAATCAACAGGAAAACTCTGGCAATACGAATAATCAGAGTAGACCAACTCCCCCAAGGATCAATGGGGCAGACACAGCACAAGATCCCATGCACAAACAAATAGCTGAGATGTCAGAAATCGGATTCAGAATCTGGATAGCAAATAAGATCGAATTAGAATTCCAAGCAGTAACTAAAAGATATCTCAAGAATTCAATGAATTCAAAGACCAAATGACCAAACATTTTGACACATTAAGACAAGAACTTACAGCCCTCAAAGATCTGAGAAACACAGTAGAATCCCTCAGTAACAGAATGGACCAAGCAGAAGAAAGGATTTCTGACATTGAAGACAAAGCTTTCAAAAGTTCCCAAACTCTCAAAGAGGATGGGAAATAAAGGGTAAAAACAGATCACTCTCTCAGAGAGCTCTTGGATAATTTGAAGAAAACCAATATTTATCTTATAGGGATCCCCAAAAGTGACAAAGTGGCTTCACAAGGCACAGAGTCTCTTCTCCATGAGATTATGAAGGAGAATTTTCCACACATGCCAAGAGATTCTGAAATTCAGATAGCTGACGGTTTCATAACTCCAGCATGACTCAACCCCAAATAAGACATCCCCTAGATACATCATAATCAATTTCACTAAAGTTAATATGAAGGAGAAAATTCTGAAAGCAGCCAGACAAAAGAAACCCATCACTTACAAGAGCAAGAATATTAGAATAACTGCAGATCTCTCTGCTGAAACCTTTCAAGCTAGAAGAGGATGGTCATCAACTTTTAATCTCCTTAAACAAAATAACTTTCAACCCAGGATCCTATCCCCAGCTAAACTGAGTTTCATTTATGATGGAGAAATTAAACACTTCAATGACATTCACATGTTGAAGAAATTTTCCATAACTAAACCAGCTCTCCAGGGCATTCTCAGACCTATTCTCCATAAAGACCAGTGTAATCCTCCATCACAAAAGTAAATCCACCCAGAAAATTTTTCATCAAATTCCAACTTCCACAGTCAGAAAAGGATTAAAAATATTCACCGGACTCTCAAAAAAACTTATCAATATTCTCAACTAATGTGAATGGTTTAAACTGTCCTCTAAAGTGGCACAGGTTGGCAGACTGGATACTAAAACTCAAGCCAGATATCTGCTGCATACAAGAATCGCATCTTACATTAAAAGACAAACATAGACTCAAGGTGAAGGGATGGTCATCTGTATTCCAGGCAAATGGAAAGCAGGAAAAAGCAGGCATTGCAATTCTATTTGCAGACTTAGGCTTTAAACCAACCAAAATAAGGAAGGATAAAAATGGACACTTCATATTTGTTAAAGGTGATACTCAATATGATGCGATTTCAATTATTAATATTTATGCACCCAACCAGAATGCACCTCAATTTATAAGAGAAACTCTAACAGACATGAGCAACTTGATTTCCTCCACTTCCATAGTAGATGGAGATTTTAAAACCCCTTTAGCAGTGCTGGATAGATCTTCCAAAAAGAAGCTAAGCAAAGACATTTTAGATTTGAACTCAGCCATTCAACATCTGGACTTAACATAAATCTACAGAAAATTTCATCCCAACAAAACTGACTGCACATTCTTCTCATCAGCCCATGGAACATACTCCAAAATCGACAACATCCTAGGCCACAAATCTAACCTCAGCAAATTAAAAAAAAAAAAAATAGAAATTATTCCTTGCATCTTCTCAGACCATCATGGAATAAAAGTTGAACTCAATAACAACAGGAATCTGCATACCCATACAAAAACATGGAAGCTAAACAACCTTATGCTAAAATATAGATGGGTTATAAATGAGATCAAGAAGAAAATCACCAAATTTTTGGAACAAAACAACAATGAAGACACGAATTATCAGAACCTCTGGGATACTGCAAAGGCAGTCCTCAGAGGGAAATTCATAGCACTGCAAGCCTTCCTCAAGAAAACAGAAAGAGAGGAAGCTAATAACTTAATGACAAGCAACTGGAGAAGGAAGAACACTCCAACCCCACACTCAGCAGAAGAAAAGAAATAACCAAAATCAGAGCAGAATTAAATGAAATTGAAAACAAAAGAATTATACAACAGATCAATAAATACAAAAGTTGGTTTTTTGAAAAGATCAATAAAATACATAAACCTTTGGCCAACCTAACCAGGAAAAAAAGAGTAAAATCTCTAATTTCATCAATCAGAAATGGTAATGATGAAATAACAACAGACCCCTCAGAAATTCAAAACATCCTTAACGAACACTACAAGAAACTCTCAGAAATATGAAAATCTGAAAGAAATCAACCAATACCTGGAAGTACGCCACCTACAAAGACTTAGCCAGAATGAAGTGGAAATGTTGAACAGGCCTGTATCAAGTTCTGAAATAGCATCAACTATACAAAATCTCCCTTAAAAAAAAAAAAAAAAGCCCAGGAACAGATGGCTTTACGTCAGAATTCTACCAAACCTTTAAAGAAGAACTGGTACCTATATTATTAAACCTCTTCCAAAATATAGAAAAAGAAGGATATTATCCAACACATTCTATGAAGTAAACATCACCTTGATCCCCAAACCAGGGAAAGACCCAACAAGAAAAGAAAATTGTAGACCAATATCACTAATGAATATTGATGCTAAAATACTCAATAAGATCCTAAAAACAGAATCCAACAGCACATCAAAAAAATTCTACACCATGACCAAGTGAGATTTATCCCAGGGTCTCAAGGCTGGTTCAATATACATAAATCTACAAATGTAATTCAGCAAAATAAACAAACTAAAAAATAAGGACTATATGATTCTTTCAATTGATGCAGAAAAAGCTTTTGATAATATCCAGCATCCCTTCATGATAAGTACACTTAAGAAAATTGGTATAGAAGGGACATTTCTTAAACTAATAGAGGCCATCTACAGCAAACCCACAGCCAATACCACATTGAATGGGGTTGAAATCATTTCCACTTAGATCAGGAACCAGGCAAGGTTGCCCATTGTCTCCATTGCTCTTTAACATTGTAATAGAAGTTTTAGCCATTGCAATTAGGGAAGAAAAAGTGATCAAGGGTATCCACATTGGGTCAGAAGAGATCAAACTTTCACTCTTTGCAGATGATATGATCACATATCTGGAAAACACTAGGGATTCTACTACAAAACTTTTAGAAGT